>CM077880.1:86858126-87158126 GCA_039720435.1 Amazona ochrocephala | reverse complement strand
AATAACAAAAGCATCCAAAGCCAGCCATCACTAAGTGTAGAAATGATGGCACACTTGCTTTCAGATTTACACAGTAGACAAGACACCAGCTTCTCTCTCAGTGGGAGAGAATTGCTTGTTTTTTACACTAAACTAAGATGTTATCCAGGCTTGAGAAATACTTATTTCCTTTTAAAAAATATTTAAACATGCTACCTCAAACTTTAACAGTAATCATTATGTACAAAACAAAGAAAAAAACCCATAACTGAAATTGTTAATCTTTAACTGATTTATCTCTTTCTTTCAAGGCCTAGACTACCTGTGTTGAGATGCCTAACTATGATATACACAATCAGACATTGACATGCCTGTTCAGCACCTCTGGGAGATTATGTTGTTACTCACTAGACAAATGTCATGTCCGTAAATTTTCACCACGGTACATTCCCTGTGGTTTCACTGCAGATGTCAGGATTTTAATTACCAGAGGCTTAAAGGTGGATTTATGTATTTATAAGATTTTTCATTGTGGCTTACTCTTTCTTGTAATCAGCATTGTTAAGAGCTCTAATAATATATAATTTCTGAAAAATAGTCTTTTTCTTTGGTCATCTTTGAAAATGTATTTTTTTTTTTTTGCAACTATTTCTTGTCTTCATAAGGTGGTTATAAGTCAAAATTGCATGCATCAGCAGCCTTTCAGAAGAAAAATAAAGCTGTTTTCGAAGCTGTTTCCCTCATACTAAAGCACAGTTTGAGAGAAGTGTAGTTTTCAATTTGCATGGTGGAGATGCAGTAACCAATTGGAAAGTGGTTGCTGCCAGGAACATTTGGTGTCAATTACAGTAGGGCTGGAGGAAAAAAACACAAATTGAGAAAAAAAATATTTTAGAGAAATGTTTTTCTTGGGTTTGTCAGAAGTGAGCATTTCCTGCATTTTCTGTTCTGTCAAAAGGCAGTTTGTTGCAGAAAATGTCAAGATGTCTTTATCTAACTAATTGCTCCACTTGCATTCTCAGCAGACCAGAAAGTTGTACTATTTTCATAAGCAATAATGAGAATACTAGGACGTGATTATTAAATACAGACATCTGAGGGATTGAAATTGTAAAAATGGAGGACAATTTTCCACTTATTTAAATGGCTGCCACTATTATTCCTGGACCTGTCCCATGATTGCTGCTATTGGTGGCCATATACCCCGGAGACCAGATTTGGTTTTATGTCATGAGTAACCTGCCCCATGAGTAGTCTCAATGATTTCATTCCCTACCCTTCTAACACAGCTATGCGACAGAATCAGGCCCTTATGATCTAACAAAAAAGCTCCCACAGTGAACAAGTAGAGGTATTGCACTTTTTTTAAAGGTTTTTTTTAAGCTTTAATAAAATATACATAGACTGGAGTTTTCAGTTCATAAAGAAAACTAGTGCTTTCTGGGTTGAAAAAATGACCTCCAATGAATAATAATGTCCTTGCTTGTGGCTTCAGAACTTAAACCCCACAGGTTTTCACCTCTTTTCATTCCATAGAGCAATTCCTTCCCACATAAACTAAAGCTCCAGTCCACATCAGTTTTATTACATACCTTTAAAATGCCATTTTAGGCTAAAAACATGCTAAATGAATTTTAAGTATGTTCTACCAATCATAAAAAGAAAACTATGTATAGACCTCCACAGACAACGTAGAATACAGAAACTGTGTCATGTTGGGAAAGAAAACAGCCATAGCTGTTCATAGACTGCAGGTGAATCAGCAGTGAGTAAGTCAAACTGTTCTTGGTTCCTTCAAAGAAAATCAGTGGTTTTCCTTCCACTCTGTCTTTGTACCCTTAGTGCATGGAAGCTGCATTGCTGTGTGTACAGCCAAAACAATCCCACTTGATTTCTGGGTCACCCATTGCACAGCTGGGAAGGCACTTCCTGGTGTGAACCGGGGGATGAAAGGGTGTCACTAGGAGTTAGTCACTAAGGAAGCACAGGTTTCCCTGCAAAAGATGAAGGTCTGTGGCCTGGCATTAGCAAACTCCAAGAAGATAACTTCTTGTTGAAAAGAAGCCCAGCCAAACAAAAAAAAACAAGCCCACCAGATTTTTTGTACTGGCACAGTCTCTCGTGCAAGTGTTGCAATCTTGTCTCTCACCAGAGCTATAAATGGAGGCCCAGAACGTGATCTCATTTCCACCACATCTGGAATGATTCCACTGGAGTCACTAAAATCCCTCTCTTGTGCCTCCAGAACAGACTGCAATTACTTCAAATACCGTTAGCCACCAGAAAGAGTGGTAGGAATTCTCTTCTAGGGGCACATTTGGCTAAAACATGCAAATCCATGTCCTACATGTCAGACTGTAAGACTTCTACCTACTTGAGCAGGGCGCTAGGTTTTGGAGTTGTTACAGATTCTCACCTCACGCCACTGAAATTCAGACAATTTCATTTTTAGATGCCTCATGAGTTGACTGCAAAGTACAAAGTCACTGAAATTTTTGGTTCTTGCTTCTAGACATAAGGTGCTCCATATTAATGCAAGGCTTTATTACACATGAAAACCTACTGAGAGTAGGTTTCCTCACATTATTTCCTTCCCTATCAGACAATACATTTGGGTCCTATAGCAATAAGGGAAACTTATAAATTCATTAAGCACAGCGTGACAAAAATTACTGCAAAGAATACTTTTTTTTTTTCAGAAGTCCCTAAAATTTTGCTCAGAAGAGAATGCAATTTAATGTAATTTTGTGTCAGCCCTGATTATCAGGATTTCTACTACTTTCAAATGTAATTGCTGCTTTTATTTGGAAGGATAGCTAATGGGATACATTCTCGCACAGTAAAATAAGCATTAAAATTAAAACAGGATTCCAGTCTGCTATTCTACTGGCACATATCAAGCACAACCAGTACAACTCATCAGCCATCTCAAACTAAACACCAATAATAAACCACTACTTACTCAGGCAATTTATGTGTGTTTCTAGAAAGACTTCACATATTTCTCCGTGCAGGACACATTTCTTAGTTCAATTAACATCCCTTTAATATTTTCTGTTCTATTGAATATTTTATCAGATGATGTTTGACAAAAACTTATTCTTGATTTTAAAGTCTTAATGAAATTAAAGGCACTAATTCAATTTTCAGACAAGAATATTAAAACAGATGAGAACCAACATGACAACTTCTCTGGTCACCCACTGCCAAGATTGCTCTAATTTTACTTTGGTGAAACCTGGGACATATATTGTTAGCACTTCTCTGTCTCCTTCTCCTGGCATTATTAGAGAAGATCTGGCATAGCCTAATTTTATTTATTTCATTCAAAGACCTCCTTACCTTCCCTTGGCTTATTTTTTTCCCCTTCTTTCTCCTCCCACCCACTCCCAGTCATAAAGTTTTCTATAAATTATGGTAAGCTTCACAGCTCTGTGGTTTAAAAAAAAAAAAAAAAACATAAAATAAAGCCTTTTTTTTTTAAAAAAAAAAAAAAAACAGAACACATGCAGGGTGCTTAAGAGAGATGTGAAAATGCTCTCATTTAACTACCCTCATTTAGGGGCAATTTTTGGCAACAGACGAAATTCATAAAGAACACAAGGAATAAATTAGCAGCTCATCAACATCTTTGCAGCCACAGAATATAAAGAGAAAAAAGATGAGGAATAGTTAGCTTAGGTGAATAAACGGGTAAGATATACATGTACATATATTAGAAAAAAAAATAGACAAGAAGGTCACTATTTGTTTCACCCCTCCCCCCCCAAAAAAGAAAATAAATGAAATTGTTATTTATATTTTTTTCTACATCTCCTAACTTTCAGTGCCTTATTGATGAATGCCTGCATCATGTCTCCCAGAGCCTGCTCTCAGAGTTGAATATTGACAGTCCCAAATAAAGCATTGAAGCACTGCCTCACAGATTTGATAGACTTCCAAGTCATCCAAAGCATGTCACCCAACGTTAGTGGGAACATTTGGAAATAATGGTCTAGCACAAGACACTCTGTGAAAGAGAAGATAACATGACTTTTTTACCTTTAAATGATTGTTTGCATAAAGTATATTATTTTATAAGCCTTGTTGTATCAGATTACTAAAAATATGAGGGATTTGTCTGTCCTTTGAGTAGAAAGCAATGTTTCCTGCTTTCAACTGTCTTATTGTTACCAGATCTATTATTGCTGCTGCAGAAAGAAAGTGAATGCATCAACAAATCAACAAGAAAAGACTTATTTTTATTATTAAGCTAAATGAATAGAAAATGTCCCATCTACAGTGGCCTCATGCCAAAACTGGGAATGAAAACCAACTAAATAATAGGAATATAACACCTTGGTGCTACAATTTAAGCATTCAGAAATTCACCATATGCTTGACATATGTTAAAGGTCACAGGCAGCCAATGGCAAAACACAAGAGAATTTCTATACATTATAAATTATCATCTTCAAGCTAAAAAGGCACTGAACCCAACACATAATAGATTTTAACACTGGACGGACCTAAACTATGATTATCTTCTAGTCTGATCTTCCACAGTATTTGGAGTGGTTGTAACCAAAAAAAGATGTATTATGCAGTTTTCCATATATGATCCAACCTCAGAAACCAGCATCTCTGAAAGAACAGTATGCAGATAATCCTCAGCTAATGTACAGTTAATGCAGAAAGCATCTGGTTCCAGACAGTAGGCAAGAGCTATGGCAGATTCCCTCCCTCTCAGATGTCTCCACAGGACCCTCTTCTCCAACCTACCACCCCATCTCCTACACGCTCTTCCCTTCACTCTCCACTCCTGACACTTACAGTTAATAAATTTAGTGTAGAGACCTGTGATGGCTGCTGGAGGCATGAGGAAGCCGGGAGCACAGAAAGAGGGAGAAGAGCCATGGAGAGGGTGGTGGAAGGCAGCATCAAACAGCAACTGGGACAGCAGGACATGGAAAGGGAAAAGATTTGTCCCCAGAGGGCAATGTGTGAAATGTGGGAAAAATCACACTAACTTTCAGTTTTGGTGGCTTGATAGCTTACTCTCTGGCTGGGTATATGAAAGGAAACTCTGGAATCAAAAAACTCCTTGTTACTGTCATGTACATAACCTGTGCTGCAGAGTAATTTCCAAGTATGTTAAATACCTATGTATGTGTGACCAAGTTTATTTATATAAGTAACTGTCTATAAATATTGGTATTTCACATAAAATGTCAAAAGTTCACATTTCCAAAATAAAGTAATTCCAAAATGAGCCCTGATATACTGTTCTTTTGTGTGTAATAGTCTTCAGCACTTGACTCCATGTTCTCTCTCAGCTAATTTTTTCCATAGTACTTCTAGGTTTCCCCCAATTTTCTAATTTTACCCATTCTATACCTACAGATTGTTCTTTTCATTAATTAAAAATTAGTGCAGGGTTAATTTATAGTAGTTGGCTGCCTAATATGGCATTTAGGTTGATCAGCCCAGGAGACCAGTCAGACACAGTAGCTGCTGAGATCAGACTTAAGGAAAAAGAAAAGTCACTTTAAGCTCTCTCCTTTACCTACCCATCAAATTTTTTGTAAAAAGCAAATTTTTCTCTGAGAACTTTCTACCACTGTAAAATGTTCTTGAACCTGCCAAACAGGTCATAGATGGTTGAAGACTGATAGCCCAATAGCATGGAAACATAAACTGTGTTTCCCCTAGCTCTCACTCCTTGCCCAATACAAAGGTACTGCCTTCTTCTGTTTTGTTTTGGGGTTTTTTTGGTTGTTTGTTTGTTTGTTTGTTTGTGTTTTTTTTTGTTTGTTTAATTTATTTAGTTATTTATTTATTTTTGTTTCTCATATCCGCCTTCCGGTCAGGAAAAAATCAGTTTGGCATGTGCTTTGCTCTTTATTTTGATTTAGCTTACCCTTATTTGATGTAGTACCAAAGTCCATTCCTGAAATAACAATTTTAACTATTTTGAAGCTTGAAAGGAAATCATCTATGCTTAAAGGGAATGCATTAATTTTCCCACATCTTATTTTTCAGTAAGTGTGAAGGAGAAAGAAAAAAAGATGAAAACAGGAAATACAAATTTTTTTTTCAGAACTACTAAACATTTTTAGGAATTTTGGATAGCTGTATATTTGCATTATTTCCAGTAGATTTAAACAATGTTTTTATTCTTGTATCCAAATTGCAAGTAAGCTAATATCTAAAACAACCACCTAGAATTCTAAAAGAAGTATTTTCAAAAGAGAACACTGCTCTTCTGCAGTTCTATTGTCTTTAATTATAGCCCAGAGTCAGAGATAACAATTTCTTGCTCCATCCCTCCTTTATGGGAAGAGGAACTGAATGAATTACAGTTATGCTCAGCAAAATAAACTGGTCATTAAAGCAGAAAAGGACCACCTGCATGCAAACACCAAGATTAAAATACAAACCAAACCAAACCCATACACATCTAGCACTGAAAATGCCTAAATTCACCACTCACAGCCATGTTCAACCAGAAGGCGCTCTAAAAGCTTGACATCTGCCCAAACTCTAGGTTGACCTTTATCCACCAGACATCCAACAGAAACTCAAAAAACATTTTTCATAGTGTAATAACAGGATACAACAATCCACAAATACAATTTCTTGCTGATGCTGCTATACCACAAGTGCTATGCCGTAGCCTGGGGTGAAAGTCTCAGCTTGCAGTTTCAGAGCAATTGAAGACTCGGGATAGAAAGGAAGAAGCAAGGACAAAGGAAGCTAAAGGGCATCTCTGGGTACTCGTGTTGAGGATTTACTCTATTGCGGCAAATCACTGAGAAAAGGAAAGCATACAGCTGGGATGGGGACTTCCTGGCATTAACTCAAAGCCTATTTTTGTATCCTATCTAAAACCAGCTACGTGCTAAATGCAGAAACAGTCTTCAGAACTAGAATGGGAACATAACCTTCCCCTCCCAAAGTGGATGCCACGACCACAATGCTGCAGAGCTATGCTCCCTTTTGAAGGCACTTCCACACAGATGCTTACCCTTCCATGCTCAAATGAAAAATGAGTACCTACAGGGAGTCCACTCTTTAAAAATCAAATAAATACATAAACCTACATTTTACAGAATTCTAACTTTTTACTGAGTTCTAGGTGTCTGAAACTTAAGAAAAAGATTCAGGGTCTCTGTAAGTGAACTGAAATACTTTCACCAAGAAAGAACCACTTAATTACACAGCACTCCACCAATTGGGCAGAGTGATATAGCTTTTGGGTTGCAGCATGCTTTCCCTAGAACACACTCTCAAGCCCCTGCTCCAGCTGATCACTGCACCAAAAGCTTCCTGCTGCAATGACACCCTGCACACCAAGCACCTCTTTGCAGAGCTCCAAGTCCTTTGTCAGTTAGCTTTTAATTAACATCCTGGGGGCTCACAGCCGGTTGCTTTGTCTGGTGAATAAGTGAAGTGAGCTTATGAATTGCCAGCCAACTTTGCTTTGTCTTCAGCCACTAACTCTGACATTCATCTGGGAAAGAAATAAGACAGATCCAAGCTACGTACAATTTTTCGTTAAAAGAAATCCCATCTTAGAGTTCCCCAGAATGTGTCAGGACCACATTTCACATTATAGGCAAAATGTTTCTTATTTGCTCTACTACTAATGCATTTACCTAGCTGCCCACGAGCACTAATGCTTTCATGCATCCACTGGGATAACTACTTACATGTGGCTTTCTGATAATTTCAGTGAGGCATATGCTTCTGTAGAATTATGGTTTAGTGATTAAACCTTTTTCTAATTGATGTTGTTGCATTAATTTAAATGAGTTAGGAATTTAACATAACAAACAGGAGCTATTCAAACTTTAATTCTTAATCTAGTTAATTTCAACGATCAGTGTTATATTTGTTTTACTCTAAGTAAACATACCCCCCTCCAATTTTGATTTTCCATATCAGAAGTAAACTAGAAGAGAGTAATTCAACATTTCCTGGTGGTCTTCCAGAAAACGGGCATTATTTTCATCATCCAAAATGAAAAGGCAAAAAATAGCTTGTTATTTTGAGTACCTTCATCCCACCCCCATTCTGATTTTTTGGCGGAGTTTTTATTGCTCCTTTTTTCTGCAAATTAGAGTAAGTGCTTTAGCAGCACAATCAACTTCATGTATTATGGAAAGTGGCCTGGAATACTGCCAATTTGATACTTCGTTATAAAAGCAAAAAGACTTGTACAAATACTTAGTCCTCATGAACTGCAAATTAAATCCACATCAGCCTTTTAATACTAAATCCTATTTATTTTTCAATGTATCTTGTTGAAGCTGCATACAGGCTGCATTTTGGCACTATTTTTCTGGTTTGTTTCATTTCATCACATATGTCACAAGTAATCATCCAAAGCTATGAAATGGTCAAAGACAGATTACTGAAGGTTTTAAACAGTGGCTTTCAATACTGAGACAAATCAAACTTCCTTGTAAAACACTATGTTCAGTGAAGAATTGCAGGGGATAAACTCCAGCAGTCAATAAACTATAACAAAATTAAAATCTACTGGAAATGCACCACTCCCTTTTTGATCTTATTTCTTTAACTACTGTATCCAGGACTATGTCCATCACCCCTATGGATTAGATAGGATTCTGTTTGTCCCTCACATAACAGAATCATTACGACATTTTTCAGGCTGGAAATGTGGTTATGTGGTTATGTTCTTTTTCATATGTGTACCTTATTTCTTTTTTTCCTCATGTTAAAAATGGTATAAAGTGAGATCAAATTGGTAACGGAGTTCTTCAAAGAAATTATGCCATTGCATTAACTTTGCCCACCAAGAAGACTTGCTGTCCCACAAAGATCTTCCTAACTGACTCCCTTTCAGGCTGCCAATTACAGCACGGCTGTTTCTTGAAGATAATTGATAAGAGCACAAAATCTTCATTAAGCACTAAAAGAGTTCTTCAAATTTGCATGTGAAATGTCTGCCAGCTGCTAGATTCAGGTAATTGCACTATTATCTCCCCAAACTAGACAAAACACAGCTTTATTTTTCAGTTAAATCCATACTACTCTTTTAACATGACTGTATTCAGAGTCATACACATGTAGCACTGCCACTGTAGCCCCCTCTCCAGCAGTTCACCAAAGTACAAAAACTGGAGTAAAGACATTACTAGAAATAATACTGTACAGTCTTTTTGTGAAAGTAAATGTGCATATAAAATCTCAGATTTCTTAGTAGATCTTAGAAAAAATCTCTTTTCTACTACTCAATGCTTATATTGTAATTTATTTTGACCCTCACCATTATTAAAACTAATTTCTTACAAAAATGCATCCATTACAGTTATTATGCTGTTTTGGTTTTGTTTTCTTTTTTTTAATGGAATATCTTTTTTTTTTTTTTTCTCAGTCTTGCATGTATTGTAATAATGTATGTTCAAAGATGTTATTTCAAACTTTAACTTGGTTGCCACCAATCCAAATCACTATTTGTTTTTATTTTTGAAAGCTGCTTACAAGATTTTAATCCTCAGAAATCCTCTTGACAGCAATGATGTGATGGAGGCAACCATAAGGACCTCTGTCTTCCACAAAGCAATTATTTACTCAGCTTGGAGAAGGATTTTCTTGTTGTATTTAAGAAAGAAAACAGAAACCAAAAGCTAACAGTATATCATGGCCCAGTGGGCTAGTGTTTACACAGCTTAGTAAAATTCAAATCCATAATGTATCAGTATGTCTTTTTTCTTTTACCCTGAGGTAACTCAGTTCCACTGAGGTTAGGGGAATCATCCTTCATGTGCAGCACTGTCACAACAGTGCTGCTCTAACCCTGCATTACGTGTGAGATTTATTAGCAATACAATTTTTTTCCTCAATCTCTTCAAACACTTCACAATCATTAATTCTGTTTTCTACTCAAATAACCTCTGCAAGAAATTCTGAAAGTGCCAGGGGTTATATTGTCAGCAAGTACGAATGAAAGCAGATCTGCTGAAGCATCAGGGAGCCACATCTACTCACACAACTGAAGATGCGTCTTCTTTGTGGCTCCTGTCATTTTCCTAACACATTTTCTGCACCTCGAATTGTGAAAGCATTTCAAGTCTCATAAAAAGATATCATGCTTTTACTTAGCACATTCAAATTATACTCAAGATGTATCTCAATTACTACTTTGCCTTTAGACAGCCTTGCCAGACAGAAATTTTGGCTGGTATTACAAAAGGCATTAGTTATCAGAAATCTGTGTGGTTTTCTGTTTCCTAAACTAGATATTTATTAACTGTGACCAGTCGATTCCACATTATTAATTCGTGCCCTGTTTATTTCTTGCATTTGTTACTATGATCCTTAACTATTTTTCTAATTCTGCATTTTTATTTGGGAAGATTACTAAACTAGCAATCTAATCTAGGTTTGTTTTATTTCCATTCTATATACACTTTCTGCTGCTGTTTAAATAAAGAGGCATTCTTAGGAAAAATGTTGTAGGGGTTTTATCCTTACGACACCTAGCTTATCAAAGTCAGTACTGATTGATAACTAGTTCATTAAACAATTACTAGTTCTCCTTTGCCCCACCACAACTATCAGAAAAAAACTTACACTTTATAAATTCAATTAAAGCTCATTTTGTTGCTGAACAGCTGCTTTGGAATGTAACTCTTTTACATTACAAACTGAGGAGTGATATATGTTATTTAGCATTAAATAATGGGCTTATGTTACGTCAAATGTATGGATAAAAACCTGAGCACAAAGAACTCATTTGACTTGCAAAAAATCTTGGAAATCATATGTAAGGTGAAGCATGCTTGTTTCATGTTGTGAAGGCTTTAAATAAGAAGTGATATTCTAACTTGTACAAAGCCCTTCCTTAGCATCTAATATTTACAATAAGCAGCATGCTGTACACTCAAAGAATGTAAACTTTAAGCTGCAGCTACAAATATTTACTATAGATTAGATACATAAGGTGAATGATCTAGATACGTTTTTTAACCAATTCCTCTGTTTGTATAGCCAGCATTGACACAGGGCACAAGCATATTTTCACAAGCAATGTCGCAGTTTCTGTCACTGCTTCTTCATTACTGTAACACAGTAGTTTCTTACTGATATTATATACTCATGTATAATACAGCCTAGGAAGTGAGATCTGTAACTTTTCTTGACCATACTGTTACAGTAGCACGCAAGATCAGTAATCACATGTGGTGATTCTCACCTCAGTTGCACTGTACTTTGCAGGCAGTAACACACAGTACTGTCATCTTGGTATATCAGGAGACTTGCGGAAGCAGAGAATTAGAAAGATGCTCAGAGCGGTGTGAGAACTGTGCCTATGAAAAAGACAGAGAAATGATAATGTGGACCATGGATAAGTAAGGGGAGAGCAGGAAGACAGTATGCCAGCCAGCTGAGTTGGCTGGGCATTTGGTGTGCAGCATCCTATCATGTAAAGCACTATTCCCACCACCTCATTTCCTGAATTCCTGTGGTGGGATAAGACTCTGGGAGCAAATATACTGTTCAACTGGCACACATGCCCTGCTGTCTTAGATCAATGCCTACTTGGGTCAGGGTCCTTGTGCAAACTCACCACAGCTCCCTTATTGCCCAGATTTTCTCCCCAGGGATCCAGAACGTTGTGAAAGGTGCCATGAAGTATTGCACTGGTCTTATCCTGACCCAGGTCCAGGATGTGAACCTACAATCGTGGTCTCTTCTGGGCTTGTCATTAATTTAAGAAAGATGAAGGAAAGGAAGGAAAGCAGCCTGTGTGCCACGAGTTAGACATAACCTCTTTGGAACAAGGCACACGGCTGTTGCTTCAAAAGGTACCACACTGGTTCTAGTAGTAACATACGAAAATACACTAATGTTTGTAAGACACAGAAGGAATTATTGAGAGCATAATTACCCTGACTTTCATGACTTCCCACCTTTCCTGGCACCCTCTGGTTTCACTGACAAGCTTCAGCTGTAGTGAAATAAAAGCTTCCAGCTCAAGCAAAATGATGCTCTTCTTGTAAGTAAGTTTTGCTGCCCAAATAGGACCTGCAGGTAAACAGGAAAGGGTAAAACAGGAGCAGCACAATTTATACAGTTTTGTAAAAATTCTCTTAATAGGATTGTCCTTGCCAAAATGACACCACCCTGTCTTTCCAAAAGCAGTTTACAGCCATTTCCAAAGCTACTTACTGGATTTTTTTCTATCGTGTCTACAATTGCACTGTTCCTGCTAAATGGAAAGTTTGATTTTAAACATCTCCTGCTTTCATTTAGTGGAATCTCTCATTTGTATAATCCAACTGCTTCTGTTCCTTGGAAAGCATCCTGTTTGTTTGTTTTTTTTTTTTAATTTAGTGTATCTATGTTTCACCAGGTCTTTGCTGGAACAAAAACTTGCAGCTGCTTTTGAAAGAAGGAAAGAAATAGTAAAAGCCAATGTATGCTGAAACAACTGTGGTACAGAGCTGTTTGGTCTTATTCCTAAATTCTGTTCAAGACATTGCCACATGGATTGCCACATCATGACACAGACCTGCTCAGGGAAATTTTCATCACCAGTGGCCAGAACCAACAAATACTGTACCACTTTGTGGCTTTCATTATGTCTGGTCTCACATCCTGTCAATTCATATCAGACCAAAAATTAGGCCTATAGGCCATCAGGGATTCTTGGGCGTATATGAAAGGTTCATAAAGATTGATCCAGAGGTAAAGAACTCATCATGCAAAGAGATTAAGATTTTTTTTATTTTATGCCATTCATTCTTGTACATGTGAGAAAGTATAGAAATGAGTCCTCCTAACTCTGTATTTAAGGATGTGTTTGTCTTTCTGACTGCTTTTAGGTCTAGAGTTTTTCAGGGAAGGTTGAGGGGAAGGCAGGTTGGGAAAAGGACTCTGTAGTAGCAGTTCACCACTTTTTTAGGATGTTTTCTGTGCGAAGGCAATACAGCCTCTAAAAGGTGCCTGTCTCTCACCTTTAGTAAAGGGAAGGCCTTGATAAATACCTTAAACAAAACATCACAATTTAGGTGGTTAAAACTATGTCAAACGTACCACAAACTAAAGCTGTACTATGGCGCTCTACTTGTAGAGTAAAATTCATCCTTATGAAGCAACTATAGCTCTTAAATCCCATTTCCACCCTTATGGTTGAGGACTTTGTAAGCTGATAATTTTTTCTTAAGCTACAACCTCACAGTACACCATTCCTTACACTGTGGTATACACATAACTGCCTAACAAAGTTTTCCAGTAGAATTTATAGAACGGAGAGACGCCTCAACATAAAAATCTAAGGTTCCTTTTACCGATGGAATAATGACTATTCCATAAATTATTTCTGTCCAATTGCAGTACAATAGCTTCACTCTACAGCTGATCCAGCAGGATATACTTCTTTAAAAACCCCAGGAAAACTTTTTATCTTGTATTCTAAAAATACACTAACTGCTTTCATGGACCGGAAAACAGAAGTACTCCCTTCAGATTTCAATGACAATTTAGAAGGGTGCAAAACAGCAAAATGGAGTCCCATTTGAAAACCACATATCTTTGAAGTCTGTGGAGAATTTCCTTCATTTTAGAGGTTTTCAGCACAGTGCCAGCAGTCATCCCTTGTACAGCTACTTCTCTGAAGTAGCTCCAGTTCCAGTAGAAGTAACTTCCTCCATATATCTCTGTCTGAAAAGTCTGATGAGGCATTTGCCAGAAAACCTCAGGAGCCAAGGGTCCAGATCCTCAAAGACAGATCAGAGGGAGTAAGACATCTTAATAGGAATTGGGTGCTTTTGCAAATCTGTGTCTAAATTGTTTATCATTTATAGTAACCACTTCTTGTGAAGACGACAAAGAAATTGTAAGAGAAAACCATCATACTGATTTGAAAACTGCCTGTTTGGAGTCATCTTTTACTACTCAATATTCATGTTATGCAAAAACTTTTGCAGAGCATGACAGAAATAGTCTATTAAATCAGGTTTGGTGATTTGCAATGTTTTTTAGCATGGATCCATTCATCAAGTGAAGTTTTCAGGTTTAAATTCCTATATACGAGTGCAAGGCTAAATTTCTCAACTTTGTTAGCTGGTGATGGCATTAAGCAGGTAGAAGACAAGTGGAATTAATTCAGCTCAGGAGTTAATACTCCTTATACAGAAATATGCCTAGAGAGTGGAACCCAATTGCAGCTGTAGAAAAGAAAATTCTGTTTCAGCTGCCACCACTTTATATCCTGCTTACATACACTGAATTGTTTCCTAGGGATGAGGTTCCATATCTAACTTACCATCATTTGGCACTTGAAGAGCATGCTGGTTTTAAACCATCACTGAAATTCTGAACTGAATTTTGGCACCTCCAGTAATAATACAAGTATTGATTTCTAAGCTATTAACATGCCACCATACTAGAGCATATGTTCAAAAAACTCAGCAGACAGCCAAAAAACCAGAGCTGTGCTGGTGGTAGGCATGTTGCATGCCATGCTTTCTTTACAGGATATTGCAGAGGAGTGTAGAAAAGACTGCTACAACATCTCCCACTGTCTCAAAGGAAGAAGCCTGTCCAGGAGCAGCTGCAACAGCCCAGACAAGTACAGTGAAAGCCTCCAAAACACTCTCCCATCGTTTTTGGAAGGGCTAAAAAGACAACTCTTGTCTTCCACCCTTTTAATTTACAAGTTAATTTCAGGGTAAAAAAGGGATTCTTAAGGGTCTTTCCATGTGTCTTTTATAATTTAATTTAATTTTCACTTCACATGTAAAGGACATATGACCAAACTCCTCACTTGTTTACAGCAGTATATTCCCACGTTTACTCAGTTATAACTAAATCAAAGTTTTCTGCCACAGCATTCTGTTTACTTGACTCACTTGGCTCCTTTTACAGTGCCTTAAGTGACACATCTAAACAGTTAGTGGTTGGTAGCTGTTGCCTCCTAATCTTTAGTGACAGCTCAGCTCAATCTCTGGTGTTTTCCAGGCTTGGAAAGAAGACAGAAATGCAATAACTGATTTTCTAATTCCCATTGACATTTTTCCTCTCTTTTTTTTTATTTTTTTTTTTTTTTTAACCAAAGGCTCTTTTCAACAGAGGCTTTCCATTTTTCACTTTTAATGACTGAGTTTTCAGATTCTGAATTTTAATTGCTCTTCTCTGTGGCCTAAGAGCATAGAATCATAGAATCAAGTAGGTTGGAAAAGACCTTTAAGATCATCAAGTCCAACCATTACTCCAGGACTGCCAAGTCCACCACTAAACCATGTCACTAAGGGCCTCATCTACACAGTTTTTGAACACTACCAGGGACAGTGATTTCACCACTGCCCTGGGAAGCCTCTCTCAATGCCTGATCACCCTCTCTGTGAAGAAATTGTTCCTAATATCCCAATCTAAACCTCCCCTGGTGCAGCATGAGGACATTACCTCTTGTCCTATCACTGGCTACTTGGGGGAAGAGGCCCACCCCCACCTCACTACAACCTTCTTTCAGGTAGTTATAGAGAGTGATAAGGTCCCCCTAAGCCTTCTCTTCCTCAGACTAAATATCCCAAATTCCCTCAGCTGTTCCTCATGAAACTTGTGCTCCAGGCCCTTTACCAGCTTCATTGCCCTTCTCTGGATGCTACTCACCTTTTACACATGCTTAAGAGAAAGCTTTCTAGAGACTTTAAAGAAATGATTAATGTATTTGATGCCTGATGTACTAAAATTGCTCTAAAAAGAATTTTTTTTTCCCTTGTTTTGCTTCACTTCCTTTGTTTTCCATTTCAGAAGGGAAAGACAGCTAGAGACAAGGGAGCAACACTGAAGAAAAAACATGATGAGGAATACTCATAGAAGACAGTCTGTATGACAGATCACTGGTGGTTTTGAACAGCTCTGGTCACTTGTACTCATACAACCAAGAAGAAAGGAAGACTTTATCAAGACGACATTAGCCTCCTTGGTCTGAGTGCAGAGACCTATCAGTTTGTGTCTCTTGGCTAGTCTTTGTAATAAATATAGGCTTGGTGAGTAATGAAAACCAGCTGAGTGTTTCTCAAGGTACAGATGCTTTCTTTTCTTCTGATTCCAGCTAAGATTGTTCTTACTCTTCATAATCTCTCACAGCTGCCAAAAATCCATCTTATCATTGCATGAGGTGAAGTTTCCATTAACAGCTATTATGGTAGCAGAGGTCAGGCATCCAGTGTCAAATGAGCTGCTAAAGAGAAACACTGTGTTAGAAAATGCTGTACTAGGGAGAAAACCTCAACTGAGGTGTGTTTTATTATTAATTTGAATGGGTTTTATGTGCAGATGTGGCTGTGCTGTGCTGCTGACAGGCTGGTTTCTGCTGTCCCAAAAAAAGAAAGAGAAATTGAGGGTGTGGAGGAAGTGGGAATATACATCCACTTGGCTGACTGTAGAGAAATTTTAATAGTTCTGATGATGCTCAGTTTTCATTATGTCAGCCAATCAGACTGGCTGCCCCTTCAGGTTGGAGGGCTCAAATGAAAGAAGTTCTGACCATAAACACCACTTGCAATTTCAGCACTCACATCGCTGTAGAGAGGTTCCTGACTCTCAGTCATCACAAGGGAATAAAATAAAAGCAATAATAATAATAGTCCCTGGTTTCCAATCACTTAATAAAGAATGAGAAGTTTCCCACCAGAAAAGAAACAACTCCATCTCAAACATTTTCCTTTTTAGAAGATCTTCTTCTAGTAAAAGCATCAGAACTGAACACATTCTTTGTTGATAATGAATGACAGTATTTTAATAGCCATCTATTATGATGAAGGCATAATTTTCTTTAGAAATTACTTACCTATAAATGCATATAGCCTGGAAGACATTTTGAATATGAACAGTATGTGTCTTTAAAATTAGCTATCTATATGATATCAAAGGTATAACCATTGGGCGTACGCAGTGTGCAAGTGCCAAATGTTAGTTGTCAGTGTGCTACACTCTGAACAATGGCAGAAGAAAGCAGATCAAATAATAAGGTTCAATAAATTTAGGGCTTGTTTTACAAAACCCCTCAATTTGAAAATAATGAAATGCATAATTATTTGGAAAACCATTACAAAAACATTGACTATCATGATATATTTTAAAAATTACTTTTGACATTTGAAAACATTAAGGAATTCAATATTTGCAGAAACTACTGCCTATTTTTCAAAGTATCACAATATCATTCTTTCTAAAGTACCTCAATATTGCAGGCCCTCTATGCGTTCCAGCATGCAACAATTCCTACAAGCCCCTTATCATCCATGCTGAAGGCCCTTAAACATACAGCTACAGACAAAACAGATGCTAAATTGGCAAACAGTGCTCAGGATTAAGGGACAGAGCACAAAGAAAGCTACAATTTGCCTTTAACTTTCTTCTTCATTGTGTGAGTTGAGCAAAGATGTGGGCACTTTGCTTAAGAGTAATTTACAATTACTCTCACTTAAGAGTAATTATGAGCGTTGTGCATGGGCACAATGTAGCTTGTGAAATATACATTGATACAAATGGATATTATCTTCAGTCAGAGGGTCTGCGTTCCACTAAAAGTATTTTTCATGCAATGTCTGAATCTCTCCTTTCCCTTAATAGGTTGTCCAGGGAAGTGGTGGAGTCAAAATATGCCCAGAAGTATTTTAAAGAGTGTAGCACTTAGGGACGTGGTTTAGTGGTGGACTTGGCAGTGCCAGGTTAATGTTTGGTCTCAATGATCTTAAAGATCTTTTAGAACTTAAATGATTCTATGATTCTATATGGAGTTGTTCCCCTCTCCTCTGAAGACTGTAATTCTAAATAGGGACTCAACCAAACAAAGCCAAAAGCATCAGACACCAACACTATCACAGTATGTCAGCTGAGCCAAGGGCACCCTTCCCTTCCCAAAAAGCCACCTTGCAAGTTTATGGACCAGGGTCTATGGAAAATGGGACTTCTTTAATAAATCACTAGCATTTTTATGCAGTATAATAAATTATTTGCCATACAGAGATGTGAAGACTGCATTGTATTATAAAATCCCATGTTATGCAGCTTAAAAAATCCCTACAATACTTAAACCATTGCAAAGCTTTTACAGAATTACTCACAAAGCAGCACATCAACACTCAGCTTTACTGACTGCATCTGCCATTCTGGCAGTAAGCTGGAGCAAATCCCTACCAGTACCCAAGACTTGGGTAGACATTACACCAAGACTTGGGTAGACATTACACCAAGACTTGGGTAGACATTACACCAAGACTTGGAGAGCAGTTTATGCTCAGGAGCAAATCCACAGGTGTTCTGTGACAATGCAATTCCCACAGGCACCCCGACCCTAGGGTCCCACAGGTGCTATCAGAGATGGAGCAATACAGGAACTGGAGCTTAACTGGGAAGTGAAGAGTATACCTGTAATATCTTCCCAGACCCCCACAAACCTAACTCTTGTTCTCTACCTTCTACAGCGAAGAAACTCTGAAATAAGATCCAGTATTAAGCTGATTTTGTTACCCATCTCCCACAGAAGGTACAATGCTGCAAGCAGAGGTGGACATTTCTGTGATGAAGACAAATCATCTCTGAAATAGTCTGCAGCCACTCCTTAGCACAAAGATACACTGTCTTCCTTAGCACTAACATTTCAAGAAAGCCATTAAGTCATGGATCTGAATCAAAAGGATGTTGATTAAAAATCCATAGTCTTTTAAATAGATTAATGAAACTGTTTTTCATTTGTGTCAACTACACAAAACCTTGTTTTATAGAATAGGTGGTTGAGCTACAGGCACCAAAGCCTTTGGTTTGGTTTTGTTTTAATTTTTTTCTTTCCTTAACTGGGGGAATTACATATATATTAAGATTTCTGGTAGAAATCTGGTCTCTTTCAAAGGGTACTGATTATGGGAATACCAGATTAATGAGCATTTTAGTAGAATTAATGGAAACAAGGCATGAAAGTGAAAATGTACAGTGCTGAATACATATATTCTGCTATTTAGAATGGCACTTTGAGCAACTGTGAGTGAGAAATAGATCACTAAGAACATTTCTCAGGACGTTTTTTACATTAAAACCAATCTTCGTAACCTGTGTCCTACTTCTAAATCCTGAGGTCCTTCTTAAAATAAGATTGAGATTATGCAAGGATAAAACAGTTAAAATGGTAAAAAGGATTTAACAGTTGAACTTGATAATCTTACAGGGTCTTCCCAACCTAAATGATTCTCTAAAGAATTCTATGATTGTAAAACATCATCACTTCTACTGTCCTCTTAAAACTGCAAGCAGAAAAGCAGTACATATGCATGCACCTCTGACAAAATAATTTTCAAGACTCCTGTAATATAGCACACATCTGTCTTCCAAAACAGGAAGCCAAACACAGCCTGAAGGCAAAACAAGATGGGACTAGGGTTGGCTGAGGAAGACTGCCACAGCCTTCGTCAGCCAGTCACTGCTTCCTTTAATGCTGGCAATCTTAAAAGTCACCCTTTACATCCCAAGGGGACAGAGTGCATTTGGCCTTGTTGCATTCTCTTCTTACCCTCTCACTCTTCCTTATCCTCTTCATACAGAAGGGAAGATTTCATCACCTTGCTTGCAAACAGATGCAGACAATGATTTAGGAAACAGCATCTAAGGTGAACAGGGCCCCTGGGAAACTGTTATACAAAACAGTGATGGATGATATCAAACAGCAACAATACACGTATGATAAATTTTGGACAAAAACTGCAATAAGAAAAAAAATAGAAAAGACCAAACCAAAAAATATTTCCATCAGTGAGATGTAGCTTTTGACACTAGTGCTCACGAAGCTGAGAATTATTTTCAGAAATTGGAAATAAAAAGTTATGCAAGAAGTTTCAAAAATATAGAGTTGAAATTAATGTTAAAAATGTTTAGCTTTTATCAGCATCACAGTTAACGTAGCTCATAATGCTTTCACTTACTCAGTATTACACATTTCTTTGTGGACTACCACCAAACACCAGCAGTTGTAGATGACAGACGTTTGGTCTGATTTAGTGTGGCAGCTCCTATATTCCCTCTAGTTTCTCTCTTCCTCACAGTAGGAATCCACCACATTCATATGCACCAGAGCAGAAATAACAATATTTCCAGTTAAAACTGTTACACAAATTAAGTTCTGCTTTGTTGGCTATTATTATGTCAGGAATTTTTTTTTCTGAGAATTCTTTTATAAAAGCAAGCTGTTTCCATCCAGTTTCTTACCCAAACTTTTGATTTCATTAAAAATTAAAAGCATAAAAAAAGAAAAAAAAAGAATAGAAAAAACACTACTGCAGTTTCTGTACAGATGCCTTAACAAGATATCCTCTCTAGATTAGGGTCCTTGACCAAGCAACCTCTCTTTTGATGCCTTACAATCCCTTCTCATTTCATTACCTGGTGCTTCATGAGATACAGCTGGGCCCTGGCTCTCAGGGAAAGAGCAGTGTATGAAGCATCCGACATAGTTTTCACTAGTCACATCTTATCCACACTTCCTGACAGATTTTTCACTGGGGTACCTCTGCGTTTCTTTTGATAGATAATTGAATTTCCAAATAAAACATGAAATGCACAGCTTTACATTAAAAAAAAAAAAAGAAAAAAAAAACAGCTCTAATACATGATTTTCAACCTGTACTACACGTTACTATACTCTTAGTATTTCCATGTGTGCTGAGGAGACAATATTATACCTGGGTTGATCATATATACACTGAAATACGTAACTGCATCTTTAGCATCTGCAAGATAGTTCTGATAGACCTGATGAACAACCTGGGAGCTGTACCAGACCTTGTTTCCAAGTTTAGTAACTGGAAAATAAAAGCATCTGATGCATCAGGGCAGTAGAGCAAAACAGTATGCACTGACAGGGGCTGAGCTGGTTTTATTCTTTATGTAAGTAAAATGTTGCATGGCTTACTTTGCTGTCAGTGAGCCAGAAGCTCGTTGGCAGTGGGGCTAAGTCAATCCAGAGGTTACTGGAAGGGAATTTCACACACTGCAGTGTGTCCTCTCAGCACAATGCTGGCTCCTTCTGCCATCTACTTTCTTTTCCCCTCCACCTCCTTGATGCTTTGCATTATTATCACTACATTCAATAAGGTAGCAACACATGTGTTATTTCTTCCCAGTCCAACAACAGTAAGTGTTAAGTAGATGATAGTTCCAAAATGCAATGTGTATATCATATTTTGTGACTAACACAATCTCCCAATCAGGGCATTTTGATCTTCCAGTTATAGCTAGGGACTTTTTCAGGAAATGATCTTTTTACATACTCTCATAAACTCTCAGAATGTCTGATTTTGTTTCACTCTCTCTGCTAAAGAACACCAATAGTTTCTCTTTGGTTTTCCACTGTATATTTATTGAGCTGATAAAGACTGCGAGATGTATTGAAAGAAACACTTGGTTTATTTTACTTTTTTTCTGGCAGAGATAAGAGAGTGGAATCCATTTTATAACCAGAAGAAAAATAATTGGCATGTCCCAGTTCTATTTTATACATATGCATACATGGTTTTTTTTTTGTTTAATTTTTTTTTTATGGACACCTTCCTGACCTGCAGCCAAGCCATGCAAACACTAGCCAGCTCGTGCATTTAATTGTATCAGCATATAATGGTAGACAGATTTTCTTCCTTTTTGAGCTGCAGCATGAGAGGGAGCTTTCATAGGAAACAGAGGAACTCAAGGTAAGGGGAGCAAAAAGCCTAACTTCCATTCTACAACAGAGCTAGATTAAAATGCCTACAGATCTAGATGACATACTGAAACACAGTATCGTGCCCTCTGTATAATTTATAGAATACATGCCTGAAGTAATAAATGCCTTAGGGAACAGTTAGTAGTGAGTGGAGGCCTCACTTAAGTGCAATAGTTACATTAAAATCAGCCTAAACTAGGCAATGTTCTGGTTTAGGTACAGGCAACAAAACAGAAGCTGCAGTCAAAAACTCAGAAAATCTGCTGAACTTCCATGTCTCTTGGTGCCTATCTTCCTTTTCACACACACACATGAATACACACACCTCCATAAATTCCAACCAGCAAATAAAGAAAACTGCTCAAAGAAACAGATATTACTGTATTGTTGTTAGAGTCAACATTCATCTGGACATGCAAAAAGAAACCCACCAAAAAATCACTTTATGCCTTTTAGGTTTAAAACTTATGTTAAAGAACAAAAAAGGCTCCAAGTTCTTTCTCCAGTACATTGAGTTGAAGGTAAGGTCATTGTTTGCCAGCAGGCTACGACTGACCCTAATTAAGCATTTTTATACCACTCATTTGCTGCTGGGGAACATGTCATTAAAACACAAGAAACATTAATCTACAGATTAATGCTATAAAAAGAAAACTTTTACACAGTTTTAACTTCCAATTAAAAGAAGCTTACAAAACATTAACCCTTAGAATACTACAATATCACCACCTCAAGAAAGCGCCAGGTTGATGTTTGCCTTATTTTGCCTATTCATCTAGTCACACTAGTTCTGCCTCAGTATAAGTGTATTTATCTGAGTTGCATTCATTCACAGCATGTATGCATCATCACAGGTCTTAAATTAGGGAATTGGTTATGTGTATTTACTATATTTTGACTATTTGGAACAGATTTCAAATACTTTTCAGAAAAATGGTGGGTAATGTCTTAATAAATCCCTACATCTTAGGCTAGTCGAAAACACAGCGTATACTAATTATTTATTCTTTATTTATTTTTATCAACTGCTGTGGTCCATCTTGAAGCAATTGCATTTCTGTTTGAAGGCATCTCCATGCTAACTCCATCTGCTTTTAAGACCAAGTATTGTTTTGGACTGAATTTTGGGGTAAGAGGAAGAGAAGCAATTTGCTATTGATTGTGAGGTGCTATTTAGTCTCTTGAACCTCCAGTTCTCTCACTGGATCCCCCTATTTACTTTCCTTCCTTTTTGTAAAGAGCTATGCTTAAGTTCAAACTCTTTAAAAAGGGCTTTACAGCCACGGAGGTTAGTAATACTAAATTGAGAAGGTTAACTAGTGACAGGCATTCTCTTCGATTTTACAAATAGCTATACATATACAGTGCATTCAGTATTTTTCATAGAATCGTATCATAGAATGGTTTGGGTTGGAAGGGACCTTAAAGCTCATCCAGTTCCACCCCCCTGCCACACCTTCCAGTAGACCAAGTTGCTCTAAGCCCCGTCCAACCTGGCCTTGAACACTGCCAGGGATGGGGCAGCCACAACTTCTCTGGGTAACCTGTGCCAGTGCCTCACTACCTGCACAGTTAAGAAGGTCACCGTAAAATCTAATCTAAATTTTGTTAGTACGTTACTATATTTGAGGAGTTCTTTAAATTTTTAGTGCATTTGTTTCCTATTGGTATCTATACATGAATACATATAGATGAAGAAACAGAATATTTAACTCTAACACTACCTCAGTCTGCACATTTTGTAATTTAGCACAGTTTCAACAGTGGCATATTATCACTGCTTTTGCTTTTCAATTTTTTAAATAAAAACATTGTAATTTAAATGTTACACAATATGCCTCAATGTTACACAAGATTTAGTTAAACTAGTTAAACAAAATCAGATTGTTGCTGGAACCAAAGTGGAAATATTTACAGTAAAACTCACCTGGCTTCAAGTATTGTTACAAAGTTGAAATTCAGCCCAGTCTTGAAAGTTCACAAAGGTTCATTAGTCTATGCGAGCAAAACCTAGGCTCATTTTCAAGTAAACTTTGGCTGATATTTAGTTTTAGATGAAGGGCACAGTATGATAGTAATATGATTAAAATGTCTTGAGTGCAAAACCACTGTTGACTCTTCTGAAGTCGAAGAGAAACATTATTGTTTTGGTTACCCATTCAATACTCATAAAATTGGTTGCTCGCTTTCAGAGGGAGGTTTACTGCTTATGCTCACAAATACTCACCATGCAGCCAAAGGATTTACACAGTCAGCTAAGAAGAAAACACATAACATGAGCAGATGAAAGTGTTGCTGGTTGTTTAAGGAGTTAAAATGCCTCCTAAACTGGAACAAGCAAATATACTGTATATTCTACCTTAACAAGAGTCTAAAAGGGAAAACAGTATTCTTTAAAATCTTTACAAACTTCAAAATCTATTTCACATCATTACCATTACTTAATGGATTTACAGATTGTTTGTTATTGTCCATTAACCCAATGACCCAGATTTTACTGCAGCTCAGATCCAAAAAAAAAAATCTTTCTAATCGTATGGGAATGGAAGACCCTCAGTGAAGTTCAAGGATATATTGCAAGCCTGGTTTGTCATACCACACCAGATTGCGTGTTACTAATCTGCAGAGTTACAGCTAGTTTGTTGAGATTAAACAAGGAAGGAATGAGAAAGTATTATTATGTCCTCTGAGGCTTCAAATCAGTTTTCAGTCTGCTCTGATGATCCTGGCCACCTTCAAGATTCTCTAGAGAAAAGAAGGAAAGGAAATTAATAAATAGGTATTCATAAAGATGGCTGTGTCCTAAACAACATCTGCTCTCTCTTTTTTCACTCCTTAGTATACTGTGAAAAAAGAATGTCTCATCCATATGAAAACATAATAAAATATATATGTTTCTTTTGTATATGGAAAAGGTATGTAATTAGTTTTATTTGAAAATAAGAAAAAAAATGAAGACTGAACGAATGCCCATAATAAAAGAGAAAACAGTACTTCTTTCTTTTCCTTTTTTTTTTTTTTTTTAAGAAAGTCTCTTTTAAAAAGCCTAGTAAAACCAGCAGATGGACCAATTTCATTTAAATTAAAAATAGTACACACCCAGAGACAGTTAAACTGAAGCCCCACTTTTTAGGGACTGTAAACTATACATATAGGGGGATTCACCTTCTCCTTGGTCAGTTGGGACAGTACATCATGCCAGACAGGTAACTTCAAATTACAGCAATATATTTTCTTCATCCCAGTCTCTTTTGGCATCTTTGCCTAGGAGTTGAACACATACCTCTCCTCCTTAACAAACCCATAAAAGAGGACCAGAAGTCTCATTTTAGTATTGAACTTCTGATTGTCCACATAAATTTAGTTCACTCCCTGGCTTCACTTTGGACTCTCCCAGCCAGCTGCCCTCAAGATTAATGTGAAATAGAGGATTTTAATCCTAAAGCAGTGTGGATGCAAGGAGCTACTGCTCCATGGCTCTGAAACTAGGGCTCTTCCCTAGTTCGTGAGTAATGGATTAAATACAACTGAATGGATTTGTCCAAGGCACAGTAATGTTTTCTAGAAGCAAGAAAGGCTTTTAGAAAACTGCCTTGCTCTGTGACCTTTTGCAGTGTTAGAAAACATAATGAAAGTCTAATTTGTACATTTTCATTGTAGGAGCAAGTCCCATTCCACACATACTGCTTCTCTATCCTGCTTCTCTAACAGATATGTCACGACACATCAAGAAAATGTCACAAAATTACAGGTTTGACTGTGGGTATTCTTTGATAAACTGTAAAAATGAGTGACCTTCTATTTAAAGCATGGATCTTCTCTATATAAAAAAGCAGAATCCACCAGTTTAGGGGAGTGGTAGAGCGGATTTGGTAGGTGCCTGGCATCCAGCCAGGGTAAACCCACCACACTAACCAATTAACCAAAATTACAGGGATAAGTATAAGGAGGAAGTGGAAGGGAAAAGGTAAGGGAAAGGGCAAAGAAAGAAAGGGGAAGGGAAAGTGGGAAAGGAGATGAGCCTTTTGAGAGCTGGTAAGAAATTTCTTAAAACACTCCTTTTACTTACAGAAGATAAACCAAAATTAAAACAAGCTGAAAAACATAAAGCTTTCATTTTTATACCAGCTTACCCTTTGGAATACACTTACATTTTAAATCATGACTATGCAGGCTAAATAGTACTAGGTAGTCTAATTTGTGTTTGTATTTTGAAGTATTGGTGAAGAATCACTAAGTGAAGGAGGAATTTAAACTCAGAATGTGTTCAGCAACATTTACTTGAGTGAAAAAAAAAAGCAACAAAAAAAAACCTGTAGTGTTGCTACTGTTGCTCAATATTAAATCTCAGCAGCTGGCTCTGTATGATTTATGTGTTAAGTAATTAAAAGTAAATCAAATAAACACATGGGAACACTTGTCATTCCATTTGCTCTCATAAAATTCCCCTCAGGTTATTTCTTTTTTACATGAGCAATTTGACCAAGCAGATTGCAGGACTGTTCAAGTGTCATGCTAATATTTTGGCATGTCCAATAAGCAGGGATAGAGTGTAAGACTTTTTTTGTCACTCTCACAAAGTGGTTTTGAAGTGTTTATCCATATAATTATGACAAATTGCATTAATTAATACTGAAGGACCCTTCTGATGTGAAATTCCTAAAATTGCAGTAATCTCAATGTCTTAAACATTTGCAGGACACATTTCTGAGATGCTATGAAATAAATCTATATACAAGAAACTTAAAATACATTTTCAGAGTTGCAATCATGCAGTCTTAGTATATTTTCTGCTTCCAAGTTTCACAGTGATTACATTTCAAAATCAGTTATCTTAATAAGATATAATATCTGAGAGAGCTTTTAGCATAATTCAAATTAAACAAATCTGAAATGCACCTTCAATCAAAAATGCTACAGGCATTGTCTGAGATTTTTTACCAATATGATTTCCTTATAGAGAATACTGCAAACCATACATAAATTCCATTCATTTTTTCAGGATATCTTTTGGGTTATGTTCTCTGTTGTGCAAACTTTCCCATAGACAAAAAGGAACTTCAGTGTATTTTACTTTATTCTATTCCCAGTTATGCTTCTCAGGATTCATGGAAGCTCAGCGTTCTCATTCAAATTGTGAGAGAACAGACTTCAGAGGACTATGTCTCTACAGGCTGCACTTTATTCAGGTTCATCTATGATGAAATAAATAGTCTGGGCCCATGTCATTTCTCAAGAAGGATTACAAAGAAATTGTCCATATGTAGGATATAAGCCAGTGAAACAATTTTCCTTTCATATTCTTTCTTACCAGACGGCCAGTATGGAAAACTTCATCATATTTGCTGAAGTCTTACAGAAAGAAAACATTGTTTTCATGTCTGAGTATGATCCCTGATTAACCAATTAACCAGTTCCCATGACTGTCATATACACATTCAAATATATTACTGGTCTAAATCACTGTGTACTTCTTCTGTCCTATAAAATCAGCGCAGTTTCTGAACTGAAGAGGTATCTGAAGAAATCTACCCATCATTTCTGGAGACAAGAGCTCATATTGCCTTTCATTGCGACCCATGCAGGCCTTAAAAAAACCATGGAATTATGGTAAGTTGTTTGGACATTATACTCCCACTCATATTACCATTTCTCTTCTAATATACAGCTAACATGCATGCTCCAAAATAGGTTATGAAGTTGCATAGAGTTATCACTGAGGACTAAACTTTCCAAGCATTTATGATATTTCACATTATTTCCAAATAAACCTGGGAGTTTCACATAGAAGAACATTAGCACTCTGTGTCGTCTTTCCACAGAAAATGCTGTCTTTCTAAAAAAACCCAAATCCATGAATATCCCAACATCAGTTTCTTTCCAGAGAACCTTTCCTGGAATTCCATGTAAGCCCAGTTGGTTGGTTTGAATTCCCAAGAGGTTTCAGACAAAATTTTTCAGGATTTGAATTGCCCTTAAATCATAGAATTATAGAATAATTGGGGTGGAAAGGACCTTAAGATAATCTATTTTCAACCCCCCCTGCCATGGGCAGGGACACCTCCCACTGAACCATGCCACCCAAGGCTCTGTCCAAACTGGCCTTGAACACAACATTCACAACTTCCCTGGGCAACCCGTTCCAGTGCCTCACCACTCTTACAGTAAAGAATTTCTTCCTCAACAGATAATACCTTTCTTTTCATTGTCCTGAAAAAATACCTGTTTTTAAATAGCTTTCCTTTTCCTATTAAACAGACTAGCACTGCCATAAAATAAAATATTCACATTGAGCCTTCTGTACTGACTAGCAGTGAAAGAGAAAAAACCCAAATATGAGATTATTCTTTCTTATTTCATTACATCTGAGCAATAGTCTGCAGACATAATCTAGAGGTAAATCTTGCAATAAAATTGACACAAACTGCAGCCCAAGACCACCTCTGAGTTTAAAATGAAATCCTACCCTTCCCAATTTCCCCAAGTAATTTTTGAATTCACAAGATTAAATTTTAAAATCCTCAAAAACCTTAATTATGATGGCAAACAAAAAATAACCATTTACTAGTGCTACATCTCATTTCAAGTGTCAGCATTCAGAAAAAGCTGATTTTAATCAAAGGAAACAGGAATTTAAAAAAAAAAAAAATAAAAAAATCTGGGCATCACAAATGGTATATAGAAAATGTTAAGTTTTGAATAAAGATATAAGGTTTTTTGTCTCTGTAGCAGAAAGTATGTGCTATTGTTTCCCCCTCCTCATAATCAGAAAAGGTTAAGCTATGTTCTGAGCAACTTATTTTCAAGTCAGCTAAGTCAAAGCGCTGCTGTAATGCAAGGTTTTGTCTTTCAACAGGAAATGTCTGCCTGGCGTAAGATTTACTTTCACAGCAGTCCTGAGTTTATGATACCAATTCTTCGCCGTACGAGAAAAGTGAAATATAGCAAATGTACTATGCACTACATGCAAAACTCTAAATAAAGCATTGCCCATTTTTTACTTGAACAACAAAAAAGTGAAAGAATTGTAGGCTATTTCCATTATGAAGGGAAAGTAGCGGGCGCTAGTTGTTCTCTTGATGCAGCCTTATTTCTTCACGGAAATTCATACGGTGCACTCTTCCCGAGCACAAGAAAATTGAATGAAAAGAGACGGCTTTCTTCCTCACTTTTCCAAACCTCTGTAAGCTGAAATGCTCTCTTTCTTAGGGGATACATTCTCCATGTTAGGCCAAGATGGGTCTCCTTTCCCTTTATCAGCTCCTACATCAGTTTCTTCTGTCTTTTCCTCATCTCACCCACAGACATACAAACAACCCAAAACCCAGCAGCTGGGAGAACTGTTACAGCTTCCAATTGCCTAGAGTGAGCCTTTCCCCTGTGCTGTGAGGAGTTCCTGTATTTTGGGTGGCAGCTACTACAGTTTTACATTAGAATTTCATTTCCATTAAAGCCCTAAAATTACAGTGTTCTGCTACATCTTAGGTTTTAGAGAAACTTAGTTTCAGCTATAGATTTCTTGTTTTGTTTTGTTTTTAGCATTTAATCCATCTTTTGTATATTAGTTTTAATAATGCATTTTAGAATCATTATCAAAAGAGGGTATTCCACAGGAAATAAGATGGTATCATGTAAGCGTAACACCTAGGAAGAAATAATAGATTAATATGTATGGCTTGCTACAAGGAAAAAATATGAACTGGAAGGGATTCCCATTATGTAAAGAGCTCAGATGATTAACCAGGAAAAGACAAGAACCTTTTCTGGGTCATTAAGATGAATTGTACTGCGGGTCTGCCACTTCATTCATTGATTTAGAGTTTTTTCATGCTAACAAACTTAATGGCATTAGAAATAAGGCTCCAATTTCATCATTCATCTCCAAAACATAAATACAAATGGTGTTTGCATAGGCACATAATAAAGTAAATAATATCCAATATGTATCTGACTATTTAGTGCCTACCAGGTTATGTTTATGCTGAAACACCTGATTTATGCATACAGATTGGGTATCTGTATATGTAAACACTATATGCCATTCCATCTTACTTCTTTTTTGGACATTTCCAAAGTATAACCTGATCACTGTTTGCAACGGATCCCAATACTTCAACATGCTGCTCTGAAAAGTATACCTGTAAAAGTCGAGCATGAGTCTTTCACAGGGCAATGTCACTTCATTTTTTTGACCCCTGAAAGCAAACAGTAGCCTCAATTTTATACATATATCTCTAAGTTACAGCAGCAACAATATCATTAGATAATTCTGACACAAAAATGTGTTAGCTGAGGTGGTTACCCTCTGCTTTAATGATGGAGGTCTTATATAAGCCCAATTTGACTATCCGTTCATTTCAAGCTTGCTGCTGAATTTATATTGAGTGTTAATGATTTCCAGCTAATTCTAAATTGGAGTTAAACGCTTACGACAGAAACTGACCCTTGCTGTCCAAGAGGAAAAGTGAGACTGAAACAATTATCTGGGCTATTTTTTAGGTCTAAAAATTCACTTAGTGGATGAATAAATCAAACAGTGATTGAAGCTGGTTTTGAAAGTAGGTGTGTGGATTCTAATACTGAATAGGTGTTTCATGTGTAGGAATGGCATGGGTTATCGTAGACTGAATGAAATCAGCTGAATTGTACCCTGTAAATCCTCAAAGGGGTATGACATTTGTTCTTTACTATCACCATCCCTTCTTGTAAGTATTCAGTAAAACATCCTTGCATGTGCCTTATGCAAAATCTATCAAGATAACGTGTAATAATTGGTATAGTTTAATGCAGTACACTAGTAATATATAACTGTATGACTGTTTATATAGGTAGAATAGTTAACCGCCATCAGGAAACATCAAAGACAGCTTAGTACTCATGTTTAGGATATTTTATGGTTTAAGGCAGAAAAATATATCACTGAATTGCCACAGAAGAAAAATGATGGACAGAGCAAACTGGAGACAAGCTTGCTTAGAAAAATTAATAGAAAGTGAAGCCCAAAACCTCATCTTTCCTGATCAGTACATGGCATAGCATAAGTGCACTCTGGAGACAACTGCTTTTTCCAAATCAGAGAGAGTTCACCAGCAGATGTATATAAAATCATCACAAGAAATGCTCCACAAGCCATATACATTATAGCAAGATTCCTTTACTAACTCATCAGTCAATCAATCAACCATCTTCATTAAAACAGTGACATCTAAAGGGCTATCAGAACATCTGTCCTGGAGTCTTTAAAATGTTTTTTAAATGTTGGTGGTTTTTTAATTATTAAAGTATACCAGCTCATTTTTTACAAAAATGGTAGAAGTAGTAGACAAAATACATTTGCTCTCTGACAACATATAAGACTGAATTTATGCAAACTTGAAAGGCACTATGTGCTATGATTTGCCGTAGTGTACTGCAGCATTCAGAATGTTCACTCAGCAGAATGACTGATGCAGCAAAATCACACTTTTTCAGACTCTTACTGCATTACTTGCTTATGTATTACATGCAGCAGATAAGGCCAGAGCCTATCGTATTCGGTGTTAAATAAATAAATGCAGAACAAGTAGGCAGCACACAACTTAGTTTTCACATCACAGATCTCTTAAGGAAGTGTACATATGTATGTTCCCCCAACCCAAGAAAACTTTGTAACAAAGCAGGCTGGCATATGAATCTTGAGGTAAAGCCAATTCCCAAACCATGCCCACCAATACTAGCACTATAGAACCTTCACTTCCTCCATAAGAATTTGTCCCTGTTCATCCTAAACAGCAAACTTTTGAGCTAAATCACAAGAATCATCCTCAAATAGCATCCTCCAAATATTTTACAGTCCATGACAGTCAGTTTCTAATAATGCATTTAGGATAACCTCAGTGGAAGGAAACCTGTACTTCCAGTAAATCAGGACACACCATCCCAGAAATCTTACTAAGCATTCAGAAAATATTAAATTGGGAGAAACTGATAACCTATTAGCAGAGGGTAAAAATTTACTATGATCTTGGACAATTACAGAAATAGGTTAGGATGATGTAACTTCTGGTGTAATATACTTAGTTTAGATCCGAAAAATGGCAAGCACAAAGGCAGAATGAAGAATGATTAAGTAGCAGTCATGAAGAGAGTTTAAGGAGTGCTGTGGATCACAAGCTGCAATAGAAGAAACTTTTGTTCCGTAGGAAGAGGCAGGCATCACATAAGGATGTATTTTACAATACGGCCTGTGAAAGACTGGAGAAGGAGCCTTTCCTGTGGCTGTGCCAGGAGGCATCTGGATGCTTGCCCTGGAAACACCAAACTGGGAAAGAGGTTCAAAACTGGAGTCTGAAAAGGGGTGACAAGGACAAGAAAGGGTGAAAAATCAAGGGGAATAGGACAAGGAGAGAGGTGTGGGAGAGAGGAAGAAAGGAGAAAGGAAAAAAAGGAAAGGCTGAAACTAAAGCTACTTAATCACGACAAGATAGGACAAAGGTGACAGTGACATTCAAATCAGTGAAGTAAACTGAAAAGAGAACATGCATTAAACTATTTAAAGTTATGACAGTAAACATATAAAGCTATGGGCTTAAATTTCAACAGTGAAGATAAGTTAAGCACTGGAGGAAAGCTAATAAAGTTATCTGGCAAACCCAGGGAAAGTATGGACCCAACATCACTAGAAGCCCTTAAAATAAATTTGTTAAGAGATGCAGGCATACTTGATTCTCCTGCTGAGGCAGGAGAGATGTCAAGAGGTATTTTCCAGCCTTAAATCCAATTACCTTATGATTCTGCAACACGATTGCCATCATAATATTATTCATCTCTTTAGAAACTACATAGCCACCACAGAAGTAAAATAGAGGGAGAAGAGGGGTGATAAGATTTTAAACAAGTTTCTTGTCCTTGACCTGAAAGCCTCTGCTGGGGTCCTGGGTGCCTATTAAGGAATGCTCTAGAGGGATTCACTTTACTATTTTGTCGTCTTCTTTATCTGCACTATGATTCTCCAGATTCTATTTTGTTTGTGTTAATTTTAGTGTGTCACATCCTCCGCAGTGATTTTCAAATACATCCCCTCAGAACAGTCCAAGAGATCCCCCGCATGATAAAGAAATGCCAGGAATCTTTTTTCTCTTTTTTTTCTTTTCTTTTTTTTTTTTTTTTTCTCCTTTTTTTTGCATGTTTTTGAGTTAATAATATGCTGAGGGACCAGCTGCACTCAGCAAAACTCCAGCTATAAACCCCCAAAAAGCTTGTGTTTCTTTCACATCATACTGAAGCCAAGCCAGATGAGTCTACATCTGCCTCAAATCACTGGCAGGTAAAGTTTGTGTCTCACTACAGGGATGTAGTCCCACTGGAATATTTTATTTATTTGAAGGAGAGCAAACTGAAACATTTGGTTTAGCTCGAAGTTGTGTTTTCTCCCAAAGTTCACATGAATTTCACTAGGGCTTTTTTGGTATTGTTTTGTTTCAATGTATCTATTTTGTTTCAACATTTCTTTTATTGTATCGATGCTATACTTGCAGCAACAAACAAAAGCTGTGAAACTGATGCAGGGTTGCAATGGCCGTTTATGCTGCCATGTGCTACAGGGACTGTGACAAAGTAACACAGTTTTCATATTCGTAAATTCTGCACAGAAACACAAGCGGGACAGCACTGAGGTAAGCTTCAGTGAACAAACTATAAGACTGGCAGGATATATACACATACAATGGTAATCGAAGTATCTTTGCTTTTCTATCTAGCCCTCAATCCTTCTAGCTTTTTCTAGTTACGACCTTCCTGTTGTCATTTGTGTCCACATTCCTTTCTGTTCTCATAAATCTTTTCTGCATTGACAATACCACACCGAGTTTGAGTTTACAGATTGTCATTCAGAACATACAATGTGAAAAAGTCCAATGTCTTAAATTTTGCATGCACATATCAAGTAACTGATTTGGAGAGTATTGCTTGACCAAATTATAATATTCAGGGCTAAGGATGACAGCTAAGCAAAACACTGACCGTATTTTATAACACCTGTAACTGCCCAGCAAACCACCCTGCTTACCCTTTGCTATCCTTCCTGCTCCCACTTTTCCTTTCACCTGCTCCTTCCCATGACTCAGGGTCTTCAGCCACACAGTTTTAAAGGCTGGCTGGAAGAAGTTTCTTCCAGTGACCCCTTCAGCATCTCTGCCTCCTACTCTGCCTTCTCTAACTCTGATGCCTCTTTCTCCTCCCTCACTAGACCTCAGATAAATTTCTGTAAGTACAATATACCTTGCCCCTTAGCTTTCTACGTAACAGTACTATATTCTGAAGTCCCTGTGTCAATGTATTTAGCCAGAATAAAGGGTATAACGAAGGAATTTCAACCATTATGCTAGAGGAAATAAACATCAATAGGTACTCAGATCAATTTAAAAAATATCAGAAGACACTGATGGCAAATACTTTTGTTGTTCCTTAATTGGTTTGAGAGGAAAAAGAGAAAATGATTTGAGAAAAAGACTGAAAATAATGAATGAATTAATTAATATGAACGTAAGCAAGACATTAAGTACCCAATAGCCCCGTGGAAAGAGGAAAATAAAACACTTGCACATGGAAAGAGAATCCATTTTGCTTGTGTTTATAAGTGAAAATGTGAGCCAGAAAGTGTGAATTAATATCATCACATGTAACCACGGACCAACCTAAATGAAAAAGACAACTTGACGCATTATCAAGAACAAAAGGCTACAAATGAGAGCAAGAGAAGGAATTTTCTACTCATTTTAAAGTGAGTGTGATCTCAGTTTTCAAAACAGACTTCCTGCAGCTTTTATTTGACTTTCATGACATAGTAATTTATAACATGGTGATAAACTACAATTGCCTGTTTTTCTCACGGCACTTACAGTACTTCATAACATGCTTACCTGATGCAGGCCAGCACTCCTGTGACCATGGAGTCAAAATGTCATGGAGATTACAGCTCGATTGGCATTTGCCATAAACATTAGTAGGAAAAATAAGCAACATACACACAACATAAACTGCACATATAATATGCAACCATAAGCTTAAATTTTTGAATGCTAAACAATCTTTCATTGTCATAGATATACAGAGATGTCAGGGATGCACCCAGTCCTTTTCTTAGCTCAGAAATAATGTGAGGTGTATCTAGGTCATCCTATACACATACTTACCTTCTGAAAAATCTCCAGTGAATGAAATCCTGCAGTCTCTCATTATGGCTTGTTCAAATGCTTAATTATATGCATAGTTATCCAAATTAATGCTGTTTTTCTGCAGATCAAATAAATTCTTAATTGTTCTAGTTCAAATGGACATGGAGTCCTTTAATGAATTTTACGTTGATTTCAAAACATTTCTCCAGTTCTCAAGTCCACTTTCATATTTAAACCTATTTTCTTCTCCTAGCTGTCTTATAGACATTCTATAAACATATTCTGTAAATTAATCTCCAAGATATAATCAGAAGGATTAAATTGTACTAAGAGTAGGAAGCCTTTAGCAAAAGCTTATTGACTTTCATATCAGTGTGGTCTTGAACTTACTGGAACTGGATGATGACTATGTTAAAGCTAATATCAACTGCCCTTCATGTCATCTCCCCAATCTCTTTTTGACAATATGTTGCAGTACTGTTATAAATGCTCCTGAAATGAAGATGAATCATATTTGTTATTTCCCCCCAGTTTTTGGCTGGTGTGGTGGATAGTAATCCAGGTGGGAGCTACACTGCAAAATATTATTATCATCTACAGGATGTAGGATCCCTACTGTTCCCAGAGTGTTCCAGAAGGTAACTACTCATAATCCAGAGCGCACTGTAAGCATTCACTGGTGATTTTCAGACTCCTCAGAGTTCACCTGAATTACCTTTTTTCCAGCCTTCTCTTGTTCCTCATTGTTATTACTGCGTTAATCATAAAAGTCACAGTAATATTTGTTGATAAAGAAAAAAGCCTTATCACCCTACTTTGTACCCCATATGTTGTGGTTTAAGCTGTAAATCATGCAGTTTGCTCACTTACTACCCCCTCTTTCTTCCCCCGCACTCTGGTGGGGTGAGGGTGAGGATGGGGAGAAGAATAGAAAGAATGTAGCTCCCATGGGTTGAGATAACAACAGTCCAGTAACTAAGGTATAACACAAATCACTACTGCTACCACCAATAACAATAATGACCAGGGAAACACAAGGGAAGAGGATACGACTGCTTGCCACCAACTGAGAAAATTGGGGTTGTTCAGCCTGGAGAAGAGAAGGCTGCGTGGAGACCTCATAGCAGCCTTCCAATACCTCAAGGGGGCCTATAGGGATGCTGGGGAGGGACTCTTCATTAGGGACTGTGGTGAGAGGACAAGGGGTAATGGGTTTAAACTTAAACAGGGGAGGTTTAGATTGGATCTGAGGAAGAAGTTCTATACTGTGAGGGTGGTGGGGCCCTGGAATGGGTTGCCCAGGGAAGTTGTGAATGCTTCATCCCTGGCGGCGTTCAAGGTGGGGTTGGACATAGCCTTGGATGGCATGGTTTAGTGGGAGGTGTCCCTGCCCATGGCGGGGGGGTTGGAACTCGATGATCTTGAGGTCCTTTCCAGCCCTTACTATTCTGTGATTCTGTGATTCTGTGACCAAGCCGTGAACTGAACTCTTCCATGTTCCTGCCCCTAGTTTTTCCATCCTGGGCATGACGTGCTCTGGTATGGAATACCTCTTTGGTTAGTTTGGGTCAGGTGTCCTGTCTCTGCTTCCTCCTGGCTTCCCCTCCTCCCTGGCAGAGCATGAGACTCAGAAAGTCCTTGGTCAGACCAAATATTCTAAGCAGTAACTGAAAACATCGGTGTTATCAGCACTGTTCCCAGGCCGAAAGTCAAAAACACAGCGCTGCACTAGCTACTACGAAGGAGAAAAATGACTGCTACTGCTGAACACAGGACACCATATTATCACCTTCAGTAAAAATCTGCAATAAATATTAGACTTGTCCTTTTCCTTTTTCTTACTTTAACTTCTGCTATTTTTATAGAACTATTACTTAATACTTTTTATGTATGTTCTCCTGATTAATTGACTTATGTTAGCACCTTTGATCTTGTTCCTATAAGCCTGTGCTATCTCTGCTTATATTGTATTATGGTTCATTTTGGATTATCAGGTTATCAAAATGCTGATCTGTTGACAAACACTTGTTCTTGCTGTCACTTCTGTAAGGTTTGTTTGCCAGAATATTATGTTCCTCCTCCTAGTTTCCTTTTTCCCTTAGTTTCCTTCTGTAGACCCTAACCTACCAACTCTGATTTTGCTAAAACAGGCTTTTTTGAATCCCTTATAACTGTGTGGTTCTGATGATTTATATTTTTTTATGATGTGGATAAATACTATTGAGGATGATTCTGGGAAATCACTGTATTCATTTTACAAATAAAACATTTCCAGTATAACACCTTGTGTTTTAAAGTACAAAATGGTGACACTGCCTAGCCCCTTGAATTTGTAAACCCCTCTTTTTTTGTTGCAACTCACATGTGTTGACACATGAGATTTCAAATGTAAACCAAACAAGCAAATGCGGAGGATGTGTCAGAGGCAGTTCCTAGAGACATGAGAGAGGGCAAGGTAAATATTGCCAGACAAATCCTTCTCTGACTACCACTAGCGGATTCACGGTGCGAATTCAAGAGCATTTGTTACAGTTTGCTTCTTAACTTTCAAAAAAGCTTCTTTTAATACCTTTAAGCGGACTGTACAAAAGCTTCACAGTATTTATTTGCCTTCATACACTGAAAATGTACAATTGTGCAGATGGGCAGTTTCATGTGTTTTTCATTAACTTTTTTCTTTTATAAGCACACCTTTTTTATTCAAGCTAGTTTATGCTGGTTTTGTTTTACAACATGACGATTTATAAAATTTCTGTCAAACTGTGTTACTGTTTGATCATTATAAGAACAATTGGAGTAAGTGCTGCCAGTTAGTTTTTCATCCCAGCCAAGTCACAGTGTACATATGGTACAAGACATAAAGCAACGCAAAGACTGATTAGCGTGAAAGTCAGTGCAGTAGTCTTTACTATTCATCATTAATGTCATAGTGGATTTTAAGAAGCAAGAGGTTTTTCCCATACCCAAAGCAGTCTTGCACATAACCACAGGAAAGGAAAGCCAATCAGAAATTATGCAGTATGTGTGAGCATGGTCTTTAGCCATAGCCTCCTTTTCAGAAACAGAAAGCTATCACATTCTGCTGCTAACTCGTCCTAACGGTTCAGGAAACATATGTCAGAGCTACTTTCCTTAAGATGGAGCAGTGAACTTTTCCATACATTTCCTGGAAAAGCTTGACTTACTGAAAACATTGCAGCATCTGCACTCAGAATGCCTGAAGCCCTATCTGAAGTTCACAAGAAACGAGGTGGAGAAGTTCACTGCCATCTTGGGATTTCATGTTATAAATGGATGTGGATATTAAGGGAAGAGTAGGGCTGCAAATAAACAAGGCTAGCAAACCAATCTCCTGAAGTTCCTAGCAACTTTCTTGTTCTTTAATTTTCTGTGTTTATAGCAAATATCCAAGGATTCTTTCTGATTATGCTTTGCCATTTTTTTTTCCAAACGAATCTAAATACACAGTAATCCCTACATATTAAAGACTCATCTTAATTGATGCCCACCTGAGAAACAATATGTGTGCTTATCCAGATGAATTGTCTGGGGTGCACTTCAGCAGGTACAACTCCACTACAGTCTTCAAAAAGTGTGCATGTCACAGCCTTCCTATAGGCAGTGTGTCTCTCTGAAATTGTTTAGGAGGCACTCAGGAACACTCATGAGTTTCGGGAGTAGGTGGAGGAAGACAGAAAGGGTAGCTAGCACAGATCATAGCATCAAATGCGTGATATTTATACACTAGAAACTTACTTCAAATTCCATGCTGCAACAAGTTCTGCAACATTAGAGAGGTCAAAGTTGGAGAATACTGATTGTGGCCATAATTTATTTTTAGCATTGCATTTCTCTTCTTATACAATTCTACCACCTCACATACACACATATGGATCTCTAAAACATTATCTAACATTTTAAAAGACTGCCATAAGCAAGAGCCAGAAAAAGAATAGATGTATGTATGGTTTACATCATGTTAGGAGTATAAAATGCATTGGTGGTGGGGAAAACTTATTCCCTTCATGGATTCACTGGATCAGGTGTTTCCTCTCCACCCCAAGGTGCAATTTCAAAATTTACTTCAGAATAATAATGGACTGTCAAGACCTCTGTCTCAATATTTCAGAAATTGGCAGCCTTCAGAAACAAACAATGAAGTCATCGTCAGCACCGTTAGAGGACTTCTGCTCCTCACAGCTGTGGCATTGAGTATGCTATTGAAAACAAAGCTGCAATGGATGGCAGTTAGAAGGGAAAAAGACAGCTTTACCTTTGCACCTGAGTTTACTGATGGTTACATATTAATTTATGTTTTTTCATTAATACAAAGGCCTTATGCAAGGGTTGTGGGTGATACATGTAAAAATATTTGAAAGTAGAAGTAGGATAGTCATTAAATTTCTGCATTTGGTAGTATTGCTTGCATCTTTGCAAATTCCACTAAGAAGAGGGACCTACTGGAAGAGGAAAACTCCCAATCATCTGCTCAAATATTTATGGCAGAGACCCATAGTTCTTCTCATCTGCTATCTACTACCCCAAACAAAATCCTTGTCAAGACATAACGATAAGCCCCCGTCAAGACAAGAGCAGCATGCTTTAACACAATTGACTGTGTCTTGTTCTGCTTCTTAAATCTATCTGCAGTTAGATCTTCTTTTTAACTTACTGAGACCTCGGAGAACTCATTGTTTGGATGAGCTCAGCAAATCTTTGAGGCCCACCTTCCCTACAGCAGCCACAGTTGACTCTTACGCCTATGAGAAAGTGATGATTGACAACCTATATAGTGTCTGAAACATAACTCTACTGGTTGCACTTTCTCTGATTCCCCAAATAGTTATTTAAACAAAAAGAAAGAAAAGAAAAGCTGACCACAGGTGCCTGCATATTGCAGTAGCTACCGATCTTGTGAAAACACAGCTTCAAATATCTTTTCTTACATTCATCATTTGAACCAACAAATTTTATGCTGAAAGACAGCCTTTTCCATACCCTGTGAAAAACTGCAAAGGTCTCATGACACTCATGGGAGGAAAAAAAATCTGCTGCATAACCCCCATCTTTTTTCTTTATTCTTTTTAATCTGCTGTGGTTTAACTCCAGTCTTCAACTAAGTACCATGCAGCCACTCACTTGCTCACTCTCCCTTGCTCTCCTCCCCCCTGGTGGGATGGGCAGGAGAATCATTAAAAGGTAAAACCTGTGGGTTGAGACAACAACAGTTTAATAATTGAAATGAAGTGAAATATAATAATAGTAACGAAAAGAGAGATAACAAAAAGAGAGATCAGAATGTGTAACCTGCTCTAAGTGGCTCTGCACTGCAGAGGAGTTTGGACTAGATGATCTCCAAAGGTCCCTTCCAACCCTAAGGATTCTGTGAATAGTATAATTCTGTGAATAAAACCCAAGACAAAGTGATGCACAATATAATTGCTCACCACCTGCTGACCAATGCCCATGCCTGAATAGCAATCAGCCCATGTTCTATACTAAGCAGGACAGCTTGTGATAAGGAATATCCCGTTAGATAGTTTGGGTCAGGTATCCTGTCTGTGCTCCCTCTCAGCTTCTTTGTGCCCCTCATACTGTCAGAACATTGGAAACTGAAAGTCCTTGATCAGGGTAAGTGCCACTAAGCTACAACTAAAACATCAGTATGTTATCATCATTATTCTCAGACTAAAGCCAAAACACAGGATTAGGAAGAAAATCCCAGTAAAACCAGGACAATTCCCTATCCAAAATTTTCGTTGTGATGCCAGCCCTGGAATGCAGCATCTACGCAATATCGGCTCCAGCCATACCGAAAATCTGCACAAAGAGGACTGTTAAAAAGGTAAGAGAGAGGATTTTGGCCACCATTATGTTCAGCAAAATGGTGAACTTCTGCCCTAGGAAAATGCCATGGAATCTTAAACCATGAGGCACACCAAAGGTGTTTGCTTTTTATATGGTTTTGTTGACGTTTGTACAAGGAAGGGCAGAGTCAGTGCTGCCAGAAACTGATCTTTCTGTCCAGGTATTGTACATATGCTAAACTTGATGACTAGGTATCTCCAGGTACAGATTTTTAAAAGGCCATCATGTTTTCTGCCGGCTGGTAATGTCAGAAACAATAATATTGCAGTTGGAGCTTAACAGGTAATACTGCTTATTTCATGGTGTGGTTTTGTTCCAGATTGGGACTGAAACTGATTTGTGTTAATGATTTAACTTGTTGACAAATAAACATTTGAGGGAAACAGATATAATTCTGGCAAACCAAAACATGCCTTTATCTTTGCCTTAAATTTCAATTCAGCTATTTATTACATCACCCTTTGCCAGAATTGGACAATAAACTACTTACATATTCAGAAGACTGTTTCCATTTAAAATTTACATTTAGAATTGCAATAAGATGCTGGATCTCATTCTTTTTTGAGGAAATAGCATTGCATTACATTAGCCACATTGCTAGAGAAATGATGCATTATGCTTCCTGTATCAGTTTCAATTAGCTGGGTGCATTACTCACCCATTTTATATGAGATGTTAAAGTTAAAATTAGTAATTCTAAGTGTCACAAACCACAGTTATGAAACCGACTGGTTAGCTGTTAATTGTTAAATACTGCATCCTGTGCATAATCAATTTCTTACCTAAAGTCATGATATATTATTGACAGTTTGGAAGACAAACTCTGTTGCTGTCCAGCATAATTCTGAAATATAATTTATAGTGGTTATTTGGAGAACTATATAGAGTACATTAAAGCCATATGGTACTGTGGTTTCATCCCCAAGAGATGCCTCATCAGCTAAGAGAAGCATTTTGATCAATATGCATATTACTCATTTTTAATAGAGTGTACTAAGCTGTAGAAGATTACTGTTCTGCCAGTTACTTGAAAATATGAGGTGCAACAATTATTTTAAGATTGTTGGAGAGTTACAGTATTCTCTATATAGAAAATATGTCTTTGTTTTATTATGTTTAGAGCCTGAAACATTCAATAGCAGCTGAAATACCACAGAAAATAGCATGTCTAACTAGACAATCTGAAACCTATAAAAGGTAAAACCATATTTTGAGATGTAATGCTCAAACAATTTGCTAAATATCGCTCCTCAGAAGGAGGAAAATAGAAAAAGAAAGATAAGAATGCTGTTTGTCATTTATCTTGGCAAGAGGACACAGCATCTACCACAACTATGCCTATTTCTCTACTAAAAGTAAAAAGTGGTAAGCATTACAATGATTGTTTGAGCTTTGGCAATACAGGGAATGTTGGATTTTTAAAGAGATTCGTGTTATGTACACTCATTTCTCAATACACTGAGAAAAATGCCACATAAATACCAAGCATTACATTAATCTCTGAACTAGTAGAAACATTTGCAACTGCAGACACTGAGTAAAACTGCACTGCCTAACTAAGGATGAAAAGTCATAGGCAGGAAAGATGAAAATGGAAAAAAAACCCAACCAGCCACAAAGTCAGTTTTCAGTTATTCAATTAAATGAAGCAAATTAGGAGGTGTGTGGGGGGTGTAATTCAGAAATAGCAGAACTTCAAGTACTACAAAATGGGTGGGAAGAAGATGAAACAAGATCACAAAAGGAGCTGGGGACAGGCAGAGGGGAAAAAAGGAGTGGAAGGTCTGTGCATCAGTGATGGCCCATGAAGATAAGTAAAGGGGTCTAGAGACCAGCTCTGCCAGCAGGCACCCCCCATGACAGGTGGTATCCCATCCCTCCCAGCAGTGATGCTCACTGTCCATTCCTCCCATACAGCTGGGCTGAGCCCAGCTGCATTATGAATGCTTAGGGAAGCAATTGCTCCAAGTCCGAAGACATGGGCAAGAGGCAGGTTACAGCTGGAACAAAGACCTAAGGACCAGACAGGGAGTTCAGACTTATAATTGTGTCTAGAAATGCAATTTGCACTGTGTAAAACTAATAAATCCTTCAGTGCTGATTCACGTCCAGCTCTTTGAATACTGTCTGGAACTTTCACCCCTTTCTCCTTTAAGTATCTGATCAGTAAAGGATTTTTAACCTGAGTTACTTTATCTTGAAATGGAGAAGATTCAAGGCAGCTCAGCAGTCACGCAGGTATGCTTAATCAACTTTAAACTCCCTTTTTAAAAGAGAAAGTTCCTTACAGTTAGATATCACTGCATTTTCATAGATTGATTGACGTATTTACTCCAAACATTTTTTCAATGCTTTTTTTGAATGCTTGCTTGTCATGGTTTAAGCTCAGTCAGCCATGCAGCCTCTCTCTCAATCCCCCTCTTTCCTCCCCCCGGCTTCCAGAGGGATGGGGGGGAGAATCAAAAGAATGTAACTCCCACAGGTTGAGATAAGAACAGTTCAGTAACTAAGGTGCAACACAAATCACTACTACTACCACCAATAATAATAATGATAAGGGAAATAACAAGGGAAGAGAATACAACCGCTCACCACCCGCCAACTGATACTCAGCCCAATCTGAGCAGTGATCTAGCCCTTCTGGGTAACTGCTCTCAGTTTATATACTGGGTATGATGTGCTGTGGTATGGAATACTTCTTTGGTTAGTTTGGGTCAGGTGTCCTGTCTCTGCTTCCTCCTGGCTTCCCCTCCTCCCTGGCAGAGCATGAGACTCAGGAAGTCCTTGGTCAGAGTAAACATTACTGAGCAGTAACTAGAAACATCAGTGTTATCAGTGCTGTTCACAGGCTGAAAGTCAAAACCACAGCACTGCACCAGCTACTAAGAAGGAGAAAAAATGACTGCTACTGCTGAACTCAGGACATTGTTTCAGTATTTTCTAAAAACTTAACTACTTGAGAAACAAACTACTTTCATTCTGGAATATTATCATAGAAATATGGTACCAAGATATTGAAAAAAACACCATAAATGCACAACAGTAAATTCCGTACTTCCCTTTTTTTCTTCTTAAAGTTCTCAGGTGGACTTCAGTTCTCATGACACCTAACAGCCCACAGGTTTTTCATGTGTGTGTGTGTGAACTTCAGCAGTCAGTGGTCTGCTATTTATGACTCACTCGCCTGACCTCTGATAAATTGTGGATGCCATGCCTCCCTGGGCAGTTCAGCAGACACAAAAGACAGGACTGACAGATTAGAAATACCACTGCACTTGTGAGAACGGATGGCTGTAGGTTTTTTGAGCTATTTCTTTTATACAGAAAAATATTCTCCAAACCATCCAACTTAGAGGTACTAGAAACCCATTGAACAACTGGAAAACCACTCTTACAGACAGTGAGAGCTAATGTTAAACAGAGTTCTTAAGCATGCACGCATTTTTTCTAATCAATTTATGTGCTCTCCCATAATCCTCATTTTATTTATTTCCAAACCTCTCTCTCATCTGTTCTCTTCTAAATGATCTATATATTAGCTTGTGCTATTTACCTCTAACAGATTTTTGCTTCCTTTCTCTGTTCCAGCTAGATTAATGATGCCAATATTCTCTTTGTATTTCTACACTGTTTTCTTCATCATGCATCTAGCATTCATACAGACTTTCAAACACTTATCACTCCTTCTGACCCTTCTGCAACAGTCCAAGCTTTTATTCCTATTTCACAAATGTTCTCTCAATATCTTTTTCCCTTCTTCCTCCTTTAGATCCACATTGCCAGTTTAAGTGCTGAATCCCACTTCCTCCAATCCTGTCAGATTCCATCTACTTTCATTTAACTCCCTTCATCCCTTTTGCCCTTTTTGGCTTTTATTTGGCTTAGTTCTTTATTCCTCAACTTTTACTCTTGTATCTTAGATAGAGGTTCTTTACCAAGATCTACCTCCTGAGACAGTTTAATGCACTAGTACTTCTTTTTTTCTTGTAATGCTATGCATCCAGTAACCTATTCATTAAACACATGCAAATAACTACTGCATTACATGTCTCTTCATACCATTTTGAAACACATTCATGTTTTAATCTTATGTCCATGGTACCAAATTTTGCTTGTGACACTACAAGTGTTCCTGCAAAAATTGCTTCTGTTGTCCTTTCTCAGCATTAATTCATGAGTAGTGCTATATTTTGGTTTGGAAGAAGTCCAGTACTGCTATTTTTAATGATGGAGCACACGTTCTTCCTTGGGGAGATAAAATAGTGAAATTATAACAAGCTGTTTTGCCTTGCTGCTCCAGGCTGCCTCTGGTCCAAAAGAAGAAATCATAATAAAGCAAATTCCTCATCTGACTAAATAATCTAGTGCATCACTGCTTAGAGAGAGGAGTACAAAGCTGTAGGGTTGAAGAACAGGAAAGAAGTTTTCGAAAATCTGCCTGTGTACATATGGCAGTAAGACTACCTGAGGTTTCCAACTCTGTTTTAAAGAGATACAAGCCAGTACTACAGACAAACAAAACCTGATGTGCAAAACATGCTTTAGAGGCCTGTTTGGAGACACTTATGAGGAAAGACAAAATTGCCATGAATTGACAAGCAAAGCTCCGCAGAGATAAACTTCTTACAGGCTCTGGAATCTCGTCATTTCAGGGACATTGAATTTCCAGACAATCTCTTTCCTCTCTTCCCATATCTTTCAGTGGAGGCAACAGGTGACTCTTTACAAAGAGAGATGACCATACAGCTGACAAAACTAAAGAAAGGTCTTTATATTGTTACACAGAAGAAAAAGGATGAGACAAGAAAGGCACAGTTGCAGACAGTGGTAACAGGGCAGCTCAACTGCAGTTTTACTAACGGTGGACTATAATTGAACACGAGACATTTGACAAGTGCTCAGACTCCAAATAAAGTGCTGAAATACACAGTATTAAGAAATTAAGATATTTCAAATTAAGAAACCAAACTGCATCAAATTTAAGGCTGGAAAGCAATATCCCAAAGACCATCTACACTTACTGTGATGCCTCTAAAGTAAAATTACAAACTATAATTAAAAAATTCTGTCATCTCAAGAAGAAAAACCAAACATGAGATACTTCTGTTAGCAAATAACAGTAACCTGTAGCTCAATGCTAACAAATGCCACAAGAAACTGCAACCGAACGGATACGCTGTTGAGCTGCTGTATGAAAAGGCAGTGACTCCACGTTTTTAGTAACTGCACCTCACGGGCACAGTGGACTTAAAGGTAGTATAAATAAGAGCTACTAAACTGAAGGAGGATGCTTTATTAGAGACTAAAAAGACTAAGTTTCAGTTTGGAGAAAAGAGGGTGAAAGAGAACATGATTAACTTTTTGCAAGTTCATGAAAGATAAATTGAACATAAAACTTACTAATCAAGTTCTCCTGTTCTTGTAGTAGGTGCTTACTCACTGAAGCTAGCAAGAGATCAGTTCACAACTAAATGATTTACAGAACAGGTAGTGAATTTGTAGGATTTGTTGTCAGAGGAGGTTATGACGATAAATAGGAGGAGGTTCAAAAGGGGAGCGAGCAAATTTAGGCACAGCAGGTCCACTAACAGGTAGTGTAAGAAAAAGGCATGGAGGCATCCCCTAATCCAACAACTGTGAATGCTGATGGGATAGGAATAGTCTGCAGAGAGAGGTCAGGTTCACATGACCTTCCCAAGTAGCATCTCTTCCTCCACTGTCAGAATTAGATGAACCACTGATCTCACCCAACAGGGCCTTTCTTACACATTTACATGTAACAAGTGAATGAAAATCAAATGACTATCCAATCATGAACAGCTGATACCCCTGCAGTGACAAGGCCATGCTCAAAAATTTCCTCTTTATCAGGTGGTCTGAATTAGCAAGTCCAAAACACTATAGTATATGAGCAGGACAGAGGACTAGTGGAAAACTGCTGAACAGGGAAAAGGCAAAACTAGAATCTGTAGGCCAAAAGAAATCTCACAAGCCAGATTTTAGCATCTGAAGTCCCTGAAGGTCTGAGTATGTCTGAAGTATAGGACTTGACATCACTCACTGTCTTTCCAGTCCCAGATGAATCCTGACTTGGCTGTCGCCAGGATCCATGTCAATGTGACAGTCAAGCATATGCCACCTGCCTGTCAACATTATTTCCAATGGAAAAATAATTAGCAAACCTTAACTCAAGGCTTAATATAGATCACATTTGCCCCTCTACCTAGACAGAGCCTTTAACTGTAACAGTTTGGTAAATACATCTTCCTGTGACAGCCAACTTACCAGTGAACAGCAAGGCAGCAAACACACGTACACCATGCAACAATAAAGTTTTTGATAGAAGGAAAAAAATGCTATGCATTGCAGTTTGAACAAGGCACTGGGAAATCAAACTGTATTACTAGGTACAGCCATACCATTGAAATAGCTCTCCTAGTAAAGAGCCAGTTAATTAAATAAGCACAGAGCCGTTTCATTACTATTAACCAGCACGCACTACTAGCATGGTCTCATTTGTCCAACATGAGCCAATCTGTGTCTTGGCTCCTGGCTGCAATGAAAAAAAGAAAGCTCCTGACAGTCTATCATTAATTATCTCAGGTACCTGTGCATGAATCTGGAGTAAATTCAGGGAAGAAAGTGGAGTTCTTTCTGATTCCAAGACATACAACTGGGGTGGTGAGGATCTGACCACCCAGTATGCCAGTAGAGGAGCTTTTTGCCCACTTAGGCATGAGTTGCATGCATTAAGGCAGCCAGCTTGCACATCGCCTGTCTACAGTTACTACCACTTCCTTTTTTCCCCCTGTGAAATCTTCCTCCCCTCAATAAATGCACTTCATGGTGTTTTGATGGATGGCAAAAAGTAGGTTAAATTCTTGTCCCAGTTTTGTGTATAGAGTTGTTAAGCATCAGAAACAAGAGTGGCCAAAAGAGCACTGCATATCATTCTGCACATCATTAACTGGTAATGTAATCTGTTCCACTGTAGGTGTCACATCCAAGAAAAGACCACAAAATTAGAAATGTAGTGCTCTGAACAGGGGAGTACTCAGTGCTCCTCTCCTTGCCCTTTATGCAAGCATCGCAGAGAGCAGCCAAGCAGAAATCAGCTTTTTATACAAAATGCCTCAGAACCTGATAGCAAATCCAAACAGCTATTCAGCATCACTCACTCTGATGTGGTCATGTAATTTATACACTATGATAATCTGGTTTTCATCTAACCTACTAATTCAACCATTATTTCATTCAAATAATTGGCTATCTGACTCCCCACCCATGTTGAAGAGTGTGCACGCTACTTTATTGCAAGGATACCATCAACCTAAACAAAATGTCATTAAAAAAGAACAAAGGTAACTTTCCAAGGAAAAGAAACAGCCATCTCACAAAGTGGCATAAAGTCCCTGTCTCATTCAACACATGCTCAAACTATTACCCAATTCTTTCAGTCCCCACCAGTGCACAGCTATGCTATGCTAGTCCTCACCGTGGGATGCAGCGCTGTGTCCCTTGATTAAGGGAATGACACAGTCAAGAATCCTAAAGAAACCAGGTGCAGAATCAGGAAGCTCAATTTCACAATAAGATACCAACTACCAAAAATATAAGAAAGCTGAGTTTGTATATAAGAGATATTTTGAAAGGAGTGTGTATTTGCCATTGTCACAAAGAACTATATGAATGACAGCATATTAAATTCAGAAGCAAAAGTTGCTTATAAAAATCTGAGAAAAATGGCCTAAGAAGTAGTTGGGACTTTAAGTATAAAGTTATGAGAAGTACAAATATATTTCCTATTCCAGTTAACTAGTTAATAGTAAATAAATCGTAAGAAAATATAAGTAATTAGTAACAATAAGTTACTTATTCAGATATTTTGGATAAGAATGTAAAAAATACACAGCAAATAATTCACTCAGTTAAATAGGCAAAGGTATTGATTATGCCTTTTGTACCTCTTCCTTATGTATTAATTAAGATTAACAAAAAAAAAAAAAGGGGGGGGAAGAAGAATGGAAGGGAAAGAGAAAATTGGGTCCTATTCTGGCAACAACCAGCTTGGATTTCCTAGGTGTTTATTTAGCACAGGGTTATTTTCACAGATCATTTAAGATTTTACAAATGGTCTTTTACATTGCAATTTTTCAGGCCAATTCTGTTAAACACAGAAAACTGTTAAACATGTTAAACTGAAAGGTTTCCATACACTTACCAATTTGAAAAAGTTTTTCTTTTCCTCTTCAAAATTTTCTCTTTTCCATTTGCCTCCTTTCCATCCCATAATTTAAACAAATAGGTGGAAGTCTACTCCTAAATAAATATTATTTTCCTATTGCTTCCAATATCACATACATTTTCTACATAGTCAAGGTATTCATGTTTTAGACAGTTTTCTGAGGTTTTTCTTTAAATTAGATATTACTTTCTTCAGTCACCTCATCATTTTAGGCTTTCCTTCATGTCTTAGATCTAAACATGCTTAGAAGCCAATCAGACCCTTCAGAAACCCCTGAGCCCACATCTTACATACAATTGGTGCAGTACATTTGCCCGAGCCAGAAATGACTTAAAACTGGATGGCATAGGGAGCTGAAATTTGCTACCCACTTTAGCAGAGCTTCAGCTAAACTTGGAACTGATCTGAAAAAACCTAAAACTTGGAGTACTAGGTAAACACAAACTGCACCAGCACGGAAACGTGATAGCTTTCATCACAGGAGTTTGCAGCAAAACATTTTCAGTGTTAGTACCTAAAGTATCCAGACTGCTGTGTTTGGGTATAGAATGGGATTCTTTATCATGCTGCTTTGTAAATCTGGCATAAAGTACAGATTAGGCAACAAGGGCAACTGCGTGGACGTGCCCCTGGTAGTGGTGTCAGAGTCGAAAAGTCAGACATAACACAAAGATCCTTCCTTGAGAAATTTTCTAATGGGAAAACTGCTGGAGCTTGAAGGCATTTGGAATGAAACTGAGCTCAGTTTTCCATGGAAAGCATTATGAAACTCAAGTGCCAAACCTGTAAGAACACTATGGGCTCCGATACCTCTCGAGCATAGCCATACCATAGAATCATTTGGGGTTTAACATAGCCTGAGTGCTTAGTGGCTTGTTTTTGCAGATGGTCTTTGACTGTCCCGCAGCCTTTCCGTGGCAACTTCAACTTCCAGTGCCCACACAGTTTATTTTTCACTGATTTCAAGCCCTTGAAATCCACTAGATGTGAACACTAGTAAACAAACTCATTTATCTTAGGAAGACAAACCAAAAGCAAATATCCAAATAGCCCTGCACGCCAGGTAAAAGCTCCCTCTCACATCTCTCTTTCGGAATAAAAAATGCAAATTATTCTCTCATATTCTTGCGATCTAAACTCATTTTTCTCAGTCATATTTTTAAAAGACTTAAATGGTCTATCGATAGAGCTTATTAACACTACCAACTCTTTGCTTCCTACTACAAAAGTTGGGATGAAAAAATATTTCATTCTTACCACAAGGATCTGCCTACAGCTTTTTGTTTGCTTTACCTTCTGCAACATAACAGCTTGTTGCCACGATATTGCATCAAGTAAGCAAATATTAATCCTTAATTCCTTGGTTCCAAGCCTTCTGCATCCTCTGTCTGAGCTTAGTCCTGAACCACAATTGTCAATTTCTGTAAAGCACACAGCCAGCTGCTGCAAATGCACTCATCTTGTTTACTCAGCTTCTGCTCTCCTATTTTCTGAGCAAAAGGTCACTGCTCCAAAGCTTTAATTGCAGGTCTGTGTTCACCTGCAAGATAGCAACAGAAAAAGTACTTGTTCAACCAACTATTACATAATGGAAACTACACACTGCAACTATTTCATTAATAGGATTTGTTAAGGTTGGAGAGAATAACTAAAACAACCTATAATTTCTTTGACAATTCCAGCTGAAAGGCAAATTTCTTCTGCCTCTTCTACCCTGTGGAACTTTAAATGTATACTCTGTTCCCAGAGGTTCAAATTATACTCTCAGTTACCATGATATAATTAAAGTTAATGGAGTTGCTCAGTTCTAATTGAGGCCATAGTTTATTGCAGCAAATGTTACATGACAATATATCATTGAGAAAGATTCCAACCATGAGCTTCCAACAATCTGAGTTAAAATCTTTAAATAAACCTCCCAGTATAGCTAACGTTTGTCCTCCCAAGAAATCAATGGCTAAATAGTAAGCATATGAACATTGAGTTAGCAGAATCACCTCTTCTATCAGTTTCAATCACTATCTTGAGGGGTTTATGTGGTTTGTTTAGTTTTTATTTGTTGTGGCTTTTCTTTTATTAGGTTTGGTATCATGCAAGGAATGCTATTAACAAAATAATATCTAATGGAAAAACAGTGACATGTACATTATATATGTTGCACACTACAGAAATTGAGGTTAATTCTTGCCTCTGTGTGTATGCATAGCAGAGAGAAATGGCTCATCCTCATAGATATATAATACTGAGATTCAGTGCCTTAATGTAATAATAACAATAAAAAAATAATAATGATGGCTTTGAATCAACTCTATTCTTTAAAACTAACTGCTTGCATTCTGGCAATTATAAAAGATTGGGAAGATATAACAATATTTTTAGCATTCAGATTACATAGCTTATGCTCAGGAAAGCTTCTAACTTTCATTTAACTTTGCTTCACATTTCATTCTTGCTCCACCATGTATTTTAACACCTTCTCAGACAGAATATTTCATTTCCAGGTCTGAAATGGTTAGAAACACTTTTTTTTGGTGTGCAGCTGTGTGATGTCTTCATTCTCTTTATCTTCAGCTTGCTTTATTTGCTTCTGGTTTGCACAAGATCATAGAATCATAGAATAGTTAAGAGTTGGAAAGGACCTTAAGATCATCTAATTCCAACTCCCCTGATATGGGCAGGGACACCTCCCACTAAACCATGCCACCCAAGGCTATGTCCAACCCAGCCTTGAACACCGCCAGGGATGGAGCATTCACAGCTTCCCTGGGCAACCCATTCCAGCGCCCCATCACTCTTACAGTAAAGAACTTCCTCCTCATATCCAATCTAAACTTCCCCTCTTTAAGTTTTAGCCCATTACCCCTTGTCCTATCCCTGCAGTCCCTAATGAGTAGTCCATCCCCAGCATCCCTATGGCCCTCTTCAGATACTGTTCAGCCTTCTCTTCTCCAGGCTCAACAGCCCCAGCTTTCTCAGCCTGTCTTCATATGAGAGGTGCTCCAGCCCCCTCATCATCCCTGTGGACCTCCTCTGGACTTGTTCCAACAGATCCATGTCATTTTTATGTTAAGGACACCAGAACTGCACACAATACTCCAAGTGAGGTCTCATGAGAGCAGCATAGAGGGGCAGGATCACCCCCCTCGACCTGCTGGTCACACTCCTTTTGATGCAGCCCAGGATATGGTTGGCTTTCTGGGCTGCAAGCATACAATGAAGCCAGCTCATGTTCATTTTTTCATCGACCAACACCCCCAAGTCCTTCTCCGCAGGGCTGCTCTGAATCTCTTCTCTGCCCAACCTGGAGCTGTGCCTGGGATTGCTGTGACCCAGCTGCAGGATCTTGCACTTGTCATGGTTAAACTTCATTAGGTTGGCATCAGCCCACCTCACAAGCATGTCACGGTCCCTCTGGATGGCATTCCTTCCCTCCAGCGTTATCAACCGAACCACACAGCTTGGTGTCATCGGCAAACTTGCTGAGGGCACACTCAATCCCACTGTCCATGTCACCAACAAAGATGTTGAACAAGACCGGTCCCAACACTGATCCCTGAGGGGTACCACCTGTTACTGGTCTCCAGCTGGATGTTTCAGAAATTGCTGTTGTCAAAACTCACTCTCTCTCCCCTGGGCTTGCTCTTACAACAGGAAGTATCACTAGCTGAAACCTCGTCCCCAGCTATTAAATAAGTCTTCTTTCTTTAGTTCACTATTTTTATTCTGTAAACATAAGTCTGAATGGATGGACTTCTTTTTCCCCTCTTTTGAAAGCAACACAGAGTATAGGCTTTTAAAAGCTAAGCAAAGGATTATCTTCTGTGACTGGGAGTGATAACTGTGCCATTAATAGTCATTTGTCCCAGGCTTATCCAGTGCCTAAGGGATTCCAAATTTCAAACTCCAGTTCTTGTACTCTTCTGTTTAATTGCCTGAAGGCAGAAAAAAGGCAGGTCAAAATGTAGATGAGATGAACAGTTTCAAGCTCCATTTGGCCCTATTTGTGTGAAGAAAGCATGGGTGTCTGTACCAACTTTCTCAAAAGAAGTAGACAAGCAAAATATTTAAGGATCCTTTCACAAGGGATCTGTCTTCAGGTACGCTGCTGGACAACAAATTGGAAAAGAAATCATGCCTAGTTACCCACTTTTGTTTTCCTGTTGATATTTTGTACTGCCTCAAATCACTGGAGCTTTTGAAGATTTCTACTTTCAAGTACAGCCAGCAGCTGGAGACTGCCTGTCTGGTTCTACCAGCACTGAGTAATTTTTCGGTCCTCAAAGGTACTTCAGCGTCTATATGTACATAAATACGTGTGCGTCTATATAAGGAAAGAAAGATGCAACTACAGATGTATGAAAATGTATAAAAACAGAAAATTGAGGCATTACTTAAAATAATGATTTACACTGTTTTCTGTCAGAGTTGAATTTTTTTCTGCTTCAATTCCTTCTTCCTTCCCAAGTCTACCCTACTGTAGATTTAGGTACTATTCACCTTCAGTACTTCAATTGCTGGGGTTTGTTCAGCTTTGCACACATCACAGATGGCTTCCCAGAGTTTCCTGCTTGGTTAAACTTCATCAGGTTGGCATCAGCCCACCTCACAAGCGTGTCAAGGTCCCTTTGGATGGCATTCCTTCCCTCCAGCAGATCAACTGAACCACGCAGCTTGGTGTCATCGGCAAACTTGCTGAGGGTGGACTCAGTCCCATTGTCCATGTTGGCAACAAAGATGTTGAACATGATTGGTCCCAACACCGATCCCTGAGGTACACTACTTGGTCTCCACCACTGGCCTCCAGCTGGAAATTGAGCCATTGACCATAAATCTTTGTGTGCGGCCATCCAGCCGGCTGTTTATCCACCAAGTGGTCCATCTATCAAATTGATGTCTGTCCAATTTAGAGACAAGGATGTCATGTGGGACAGCGTTGAACACTTTCCACAAGTCCAGGTAGATGACATCAACTGCCTTGCCCCTATCCATCAGTTCTGTAGTCCCATCATAGAAGACCACCAAATTGGTCAGGCAGGATTTGCCCTGGGTGAAGCCATGCTGGGTGTCAGCAACCACCTTGTTGTTTTTCATGTGTCGTAGCATGGTTTCCAGGAGAATCTGCTCCATGATCCTGTCAGGCACAGAGGTGAGACTGGTCTGTAGTTTCCTGGGTCATCCACTTTCCCCTTCTTGAAAATGAGGGTTATATTTCCCTTTTTTCCAATACGTTCATATTTTTGGCAAGGTCACAACAAAACGCCCAATTTGTTCATTTTTAGGAAAGGGATATTTTTTATTTTCTCACATCCCCTTTGCTGCAGGTACTTATCTGGGTTCCTAATGAGTTCACCAGTTGCACAGCAGCAGCCTAAACCCTTCTGGAGCTGCTTGCACACCACACCATGGCCCTGCATAAATGGTTATGTACTGGCCAAAGCTGATAGCTGAATTGCACGGCTAGTCAGAAGACTCTGCTGGCAAAAAAGGAGTAGGAATTCAAATGTCTGGCCATGTAAGGAATTGAGCCAGCAGCAGCTACTAAAGCCAAAATCAATGGGCTCCTTGGGGATCCAACAACCTGGCTGGCATGAGCTAGATCTGTTCTACCATAAATTAATAGCTCCTCTGGGAGCTGTTGTCAGCTACTGTCTGTGAATCACTCCAGGACCTCCCATTCCCTTCTGTAGGCAGTATGCATCTTCTGTGGCTTTTGATTACATGAAGATTTTGGTACACAACTCAGAAAAAAGGAGTTAGGTCAACCTCACACTAACATCCAAATACCATACATGACTTGTAGCATATGTATGCCTTTCACGTTAAGACAAAATGACTGAAATAAGACACTTCTGTGTTTAGATTATTTCAAGCAAAAGCATTAGTATTCTTGAGAAGTTTTAGCTCTATTTCACTTGCTAATAACAAGCACACAATGACTGTGACAGCACTCTTTCTAAATGCCTTGAGTAGCTGTTTCTGCAGAACAGTTTGGGAAACAGAAAAGCATCTTTTAAACCGATGGCTTATTTCAGCAACTTTTTTGAGGAGCCATCTTCATCGCAAGTCAATGCTTCAGTGAATTTTACTGAAGATTGGCATAAGCCACAAAATATGAAGGCATGAAAATACTGCTATTGGTCACTAAAGTCAATTCAATTGTTATAGTTTAAACTGTATGGTTTGGGACACAACCATAAAAGATGCTGAGAAAAATTACAGGTATAGGATAGCACCAACCACAGGTGCTTACTCTGTATGTTTTAGGAAGAACAGATGACACTAGAAGTCACTACAGACAGTACATACATAATGTTTACTGTCTAATGATTTGATTGATATTTTTTGGAGACGTCATACAAAATAACAGTAAGTATAAATGGATTGTACTTGGCTTGTGAGATCTTACATGGCTTTAGAAATATTTCCGAATGCTGTCACTCTTACAGACAGGAACGGATTACTTACTTTATTTATTTTTTTAGTAACTGTCTATTCATGCAGGATTCTGCCAGACTGTCACTGTAATGTCCAGCTATTTTCCAGGGAAATTATGTATGAGCTTGTAGTTTTTTTCAACCTCTAAACATTTTTGAGCTTTTCATAGTCTAACAACCAGAGGAGCATTTAGTCTAAGGTTGCTTGAAAGGACTGTCACGGGAAAGCTAAGTTGAATTGGTTCTTGTGCTGAGAGCTTAGTGTGGCACACGTGCTGGTCATTCTTATTTTGTCTGGAATAAGTTCCATAGCCTTAGTCCAGCTCCTGTGAATATTTTGTTTCCTGTGGTTACAAGTCTTTTCCTATGTTGTTGACAACTTCATTTGTCCAGAGAAGCAAAGCTGTTGTATGAGGTCATCTCGGTTCATCTGCTATCACACAAAAAAGAAGGAATGAAGGAATGGGAAGATCTAACGTGCTACAGAAAGTATTGCTGTATGTTAGGACATACTTGGAGACATAACATGTGACATATATAAAAAACATATTTATTCATTTTTCAGGAGAAAAATTATAATGCACTGACATAACTATAGAAAAAACACATTTCAAATGATATGATTGCTCTTTCCAACTTCATACAACAGGCAGAAAAATGAGACTTTTTTTAAATGAGAAGTCATAGAATACATAAACTAAAGTACATTTCTCATCTTTATTCTAAAGCATTGTATCACATACCTTAAATCAACATTCTTGGGGACATTTATCTTTCGTTTGTACAAGACCTGCCTGCACAGACACACTGTCATCCAAGTTTCCAGCTAAAGCTCTTAGTCACCACTGTGGTTGGAGAAATTATCATTATTGTTGCCACTGTTATTATTACTACTGGCAGTGTAGGAGAATTTTCCACAAGTGGATGCTCCTCCCTTTTATTTAGCCTGTTTATAAGCCTTTCTATCTTGAGTAAAATGCATGTGTAGCAAGACAAAGAAAGGTGCAAGGAACAGGAAAACAGAAATGGTTAGTCTAGGACAAATTCCTGAACTCAGAATATCAATATTACCTGCAGTGTGACAAGACTTCACCTTATTAGTTTGTCTAGCTATCTACAAGGCCAGTTATAACACAGCTCATGCCAACTTCAAACTTAACATCTGCAATTTAACAGTACATTTCAAAGCACCATGATCTGTGGGCCCATGTGTTGAGAGTTAAGGAAAAGGCTGAGTCCATTCCCATGAATAGATTCACTGATTTCTCCTTTATTACGCACCAGTGCAGGCTGAGGATGGAGCTTATAGAGGAAAGAATGCACACATCCCACAGCACTGTGGAGAGCTATTCTCAGAAGCCCAGCTGAGCAACCAGAGTTCAAGCTGAATGGCCAAAATGAAGGTTGGTGAGATAAAGCTGAACTATTCATAGCATACACGGCTGCATGGTGCCCTTTTGGCTTAAATTTCAATCAAAACAAACACTTAAAAAATGAGTAACTGCCTTGACTATTAAAACCGTTGACTTTTTTTTAACATTGCTGTTTATAATTAGATTTCACAGAAAACAAAACTGGTGGCTTTCTCTGAGTTTGACATTTTTATCATGTGAAACATGTTGGATCAGGTAATAAGTCCTTAAGGTCAGGTAACATGACTGAATTGCTGTTAGCAATGAAATTTGCGATAAATAACACTATCTGCCGTTGCTAGAAAAGATCATGTAGGTAGCTTCATGTTCTGTTTTATAAATCATATTAAAAAAAAAAGGGTACGGGTTGTTTTATATTAAACATGGCGGTTACATGTGCCAAAGATTTATTAGTCCAGTCTGTCTTATGGTGAGTGGCTGCAGTCCAGATTCATGTGGTAGAATAATAAAAAATTTTAAATGGCTGTAGAAGTTGATGGACCAAAATGGAGACAGTTACCCAATTGGCTGCCAGTGATGTCATTGCCACGGCTGCAGCTCCATATATGTTTATGAGAGGTTTATTCCCCTCAATTTCCACCTATATTGTAATAACAATCAGACACTTTAAGCAGCCCTTTTCTAAGAAATCACTGAACTTCCCTAGTGATTGGAGTCTCCCAGCCCCATCTACTTCACCCTGAACCTGGGACCTGAAACTGAATCCTTGAATTTTTGTCTCTTGGGCCTGATCAGTCATTGTGCCTAGGTGCTTTGCTGCAGAGGAAAGGCTGTATTTAGGGCTAGGCAAGCTGTGGAAGAGCTTTCTGTTCCAAACACTTAGCATGAAACCCTCCCGTACGAAGATAGGATGAGAAAGTTGGGGCTGTGCAGCCTGGAGAAGAGAAGGCTGTGTGGAGACCTCATAGCAGCCTTCCAATATCTCAAGGGGGCCTATAGGGATGCTGGGGAGGGACTCTTCATTAGGGACTGTAGTGAGAGGACAAGGGGTAACGGGTTCAAACGTAAACAGGGAAGTTTAGATTGGATCTGAGGAAGAAATTCTTTACTGTAAGGGTGGTGAGGCACTGGAATGGGTTGCCCAGGGAAGCTGTGAATGCTCCATCCCTGGCGGTGTTCAAGGCTGGGTTGGACATAGCCTTGGATGGCATGGTTTAGTGGAAGATGCCCCTGCCCATGGCAGGGGGTTGGAACTAGATGACCTTAAGGTCCTTTCCAACCCTAACTATTCTATGATTCTATAATTTTCCTTTTGCAAGTAGCACCTCACTTCAATGTCACTATTCTGTGAAGAAAGTTATAACCCTACTTAAAAGTTCTCAGGAGACTTACTACGCATATTTTCAGAGGCCAAAAATGCTGATAGCTCTTTTAAAGAAAATAAAATGAAACAGAGAGATGCGTGATTTGCACTATGTTCAGAATTTTCCCCTAATTGCTGTAATCAAATTCCCACTAGGCATTCGAACTAAATTGTCTCCGTTAGCTGAATTCCTCTGGTTATTACTGGCTGGCAGTGGTTGATGTATCAGACTTTCTTTTCCTTGTTTTTCTTATGCATGAGTGAATCACAGATGGCATTACTGGGATGTCTGGTAACCTCCCAGAGAAGTTGCCTTAGTGACAGGAGTATTTTTAAATATGCTATTTCATGTTTTAAAATGGCTGAAAATTCAAATTTTCTACCTTTTTTTAGTCTACCTTTTTAGATTATTCATATTGTGCAACCTGTTGCTTGAATTTTGAATGGTACTTTGTATTTCTATCCGCCTACCATATAGGCTCTATAGTGCACAAGTACATCAATTTGAGGAATTTCCTTATAAATTCAAAATTGGAGAACCTAGTGTGCACTAAGCACAACACTATATTGAAGGACATACCAAGTTTCTAGTGCTAAAAACTCAAGCTGCCAAAAACAATAGTCTTTGGATTATTATGAAAATAAATAAATGGATAAAATCACATGGGCAGAAGTTGTCCACAATCACCATTTTCTTTTTTTTTTTTAAACCTCTTTTATTTTCTAGAGGTATTATTGCCTTCCCAGTAGCATTTCTTCTTATAAACAATACTTTAGGCATTCTTTTTATTAATCTATTTCTTAAAAACTTCTGAAGGGGTTTTGGTGTGGCTGTTTTTCCAGTGGAAATTGTTTCCAACCATAGTGACTGCAAAACAATTTGATTCCCGTGTCCCAGTAGTAAAGAGCTCGTGTCAATACCACATCTCAGCATTCCCTAAGGAGCAGGCGCTTTGTCTAAATTGAATTATAAATAATACTCTGACACAGGAAGTAATAGTCTAGTAGCAGTTTACACATAATGCCATAGTTTTATTAGTTTTGGCTGCTTGATAAATAGAGAGAGGTTTTAATTTAACATAATAGTGCTTTGCATAAATAGAGAGCCATTACTGGTGCAGCCAAGTAATATCCCTTCCCATGGGATACCCTGTCAAAAAACGAAACAATATCAATTTAATTATTTTCCTTTCTGAGCACACTGCAGTCTTGGGTATTGACTTCATGTTTTTCTTCAATGAATGTAGCATGTACCAAGTTTAATGAAGCTTTCCTTTTTTTTCTTCTGCTGAGAACCAAAGGATTCTTTATTAAACAGACATGTAAAGAACTGTACTAGCTTTCTTCTATGCAGTTATGATTCTTCTTCCAGTCCTGTAATTTCATTGTAATTTTAGAGCCATGCTGTAGCAAAACTCCAGGGATTTCACATACAGGGGTGTTTAATGCTCAAAATGTCTTTAGTTGTACATTACTAATCACAAAGGACTTGATTTTAAAAGTGGTTCTTTCAGTAGTACAATATTTTCAGAAGTTAATAAATAAAAAAAAAAAGAGAGAGAAAACAGAAAACTGGCGAGGAAAAAAAAAATACGCTCTCCAAAATATATTTGAGCATCCTAGTTATCATGTATAAGCTATTAGGAGGTTTGTAATAGTAGCAGAAAATTACTCTTGGATTATTGCTTCCTGTGCAAGGAAGTGTTATTCACAACATAATGGAGACAAATCCATTGCTTGGAGAGTGCTGAAATGTTTGCGACTGGAGAAGGCCAGGCGTTGGACACTGACCCTGCAGTCATTTAAAAGCCTCAGTGAGGCCATGTGGTAGCTGTATTGAATGTGTTTTCTGACAGTACGGAAGAAGTATTCTACAGAGCTGGTATGCTAAGCATCTCGAAGATTAATCTGTATTTACGTTCACAGGGATTTCACACTGCATTGATAAGAGGACAAATGACAGCCTGTGATGATATGGTAATCTCCATGATACAAGCACTTACAGTCTGGAAACATTTGTGTTTTAAGTGGTAGCTATATCTATAGTTATGGCTGCCAAAGAATGCTCTTTATCTGCTATGTTTTCAGTTGCTCATGAGTTTTTCGAAATGGCTATTTTAGCCCGATATGTTCCATGTCATTTTTGTTTGCTTAGGCTTGGATATTCAGGACAGACCAGCAACATTTTTGAGAAATATATTGTTATTATTGAGAAATATCTTGTTATCCTTATTCTCTGACCGAACTACTTTTTGAAGAGATGTACTATTATGGTGTGAAGAAATTCATTTTATAGGCCAAGATGGGTAGCACTCTCTTAAGCTATTGCCTGAAAATCCACCCAAATTTGAATATGTCAAATTAGGCTTAAGACATATTCAGTAGAGCTCTTAAGGGCTTGCCGCTAGAAAGTTTTCACAGAAAATTTGCTAAGAGCAAGCTGCAGCTCCCAGTAGTCACTTGCATGCCAAAACAAACAGGAATGGACCTGGGCTGCACTGGACAACCAGCGTGAGCTGCACAAACAACAAATTTCTAGTAAGAAACACAGCAGAAGGTGCTACTACCCACTTTCACCTTAGAACAGTGCATCAAAGTGGGAATAGGAAATTACCTTGAGCTTCAGTCCAGCCCTTTCTACTAATTATACTTTCAGTACTACGTAAGAAGCTCTCATAAAAAGATCTAACAAGTATTTTTATTATTATTACTATTATTACTATTATTATTATTTGCCTACAGTTCTGCAAGCCCAGAAAATTATGACTTTCCAGTTAAAAGCCCAAGGAAGGGTGGGGAAGCTAATTCAAGCAATCACATCAAACATTTTCGCAGAAGGTAGATTTCCAGTGGAAATTTCATTTGGTTAGGAGAATCAGCTTTCTCTCACACAACTTTTATGAAAGAACAAGTTTTAATCAACTCTTCTTACTTCCTTTTGCTGGAAATAGATAAATAGCAGTCACCCAGTTTTAGTAAGGAAGCACCTGAAAGGTTGCATGGAGAAACTAGCACGACTTATAAGCCAAACCCATATTTCTAATATGGCCAGTGACTGCCATGTTTCTTTTCAGCATGAGCTCTCCTGATGAGTTTGATGTATCATCTGTATAGATCACCATGCTCCTCTAGTCCCAGAATGGAAACTAGAATTTCCAGTTCACAAGTTATTTCTTGCACAAAAGGGTCCACATGTTTGGACCACAACCTCCCTTCCACACTAGTTTATAAAAAAAAAATCATATTTCTATGGAGACCAAAGCAAAAAAAAAAAAAAAAAAGAAGGGAATTCAGCTCATTTTCAGGTTTTTTTTGTTTGTTTATTAAGCAAACATTGTTAGTTATTATTTGCTTATTCCTAAAATTAAGAAGTTCAGTTCTAAAAATCTTCATCAAAAGAAGTGTTCCACTTGCAAAATCCGAACCTCAAAGCTAAAAAATTCTACAATTAACCTTCTCCTGCATCCACTGGGGAGAATCTGCAAAAATAGGCTCTACCTCAGCAAATTTTAGATGATGAAAAAGTAGGTATAAGCTTGTCATTTGGTTCAGTGCATAGAGAAGATGAAAGATGTAGGCAGGGCAGATGAATTGCTCTCCTGTGGAATACCTTTCTCTCACTAACTTAGGCTGCATTACTAAGTTTAAAACTAAAAAATCGAAGTGAAATGATTCCCTACTTCCACAGTTTTGTAGGAAATGGCAATTAATCTGTGAGGGAAGGAAAATGAGTTGAAATGGAGAAAAATGTACTGCAGAATGGTTTGAAAAAGTTAAGTTTGATGGAATAAAGGTAAATTCTATCTGTACCACATAATCCTTTTCACCCTTGGGACAGGTTTGCTTTGATGGACTTTGGGGCCTGATAGCAGCTGTTCGGGACACTGACAACATCTGCGTCATCCCCCTCTGAAGTGCTGCAGTGAAGGCACTCCACGCTGGAGCCCTCCTTTGAAGGCTCCCAGGCTATCTCTAGTGCTGTGTACGTGCACCTCTACCGCCTACCTGACAGGAGCTCACCAGACCGTGCTGCTTGCTAAGCCAGCAACTTTTACCCCACGACATGCTGCCCTGAATTAGTTGCTTCCTTGATTTGATATGGTTATTCCTGCCTTCCCATGTGAACAAGCTACTACTAAGAAAGCTATTGTCTTTCAGGAAGACAATAACTGACTGCAGTCCCACTATCACAACTGGACATTACAGATATCAGAAGAAGAGCAAGAACTCAGGAACATCACCTTCTACAAAACAAGACAATGAACTCCAGTCTCTGGATGTCATAGAGAAACTGATTGCCATATGTCACCAGGAAAACTAATTGGAAACATCAATCAAGATATACACCACAAATCATCATGTATTTTACAAAATGTACTCAAGTTACATTTAAACTGTTCTAAAACCTTCTACAGTATTCAGACACTTCTACTATTATTTTGGAAAGAACTCCTTAAAAGAAAGGGTAAATGGCAGGCTGACAGATATGATCACCTATATACATCAATCAATCTGTTGACTGGGTATGTTGCGCTATGTGCCAAAGCTTGTATCAAGCCCTAGAGACAACTGCTTTAAAAATATTATCACAAAGGACAAGGGAACACCAGCTTCATTGTTCATCAGTAAAATGGGTCATTTCATAGTCTATCATGGAAAAAAGAAGTCCCAGATGGATTTGAAAAGTTATCACATTGCTCAGCTAAATACCACGAAGCAGATAATTCCAGTCTAGCAATTCTTGCCCCTTATAATGAATTAACCTACATTTGAAGTCATTTATGGGCTTTGCTTACACTTTAAAAGTAACAGGCAGATCTAATGAACCAATCTTCACACATATGACCAACGGAGTGGCTGGCTGCAATAATATAATTGGTTTTCTCTCCAATTAATTAACCTTTTTTGAAGTCCAGACAGTGAAGAGCCCCCGTTGTTGCTGTTACTGAAAAGGTTACTGAGTTAAAACTTGTCTCTCAAAGTACCTTCTTGTTTCATAAAAGACGCCCTTCCCTTGCAGCTGGTTTCTCATCTTACTGATTAGCTGCTACATGAGAAATTTCAGTCTGGCTTCAGGCCTGGACCCGGCCCAGAGGCTTCTGTCAACAGGATTTGTTATGATTTACTTATTGTAATTCAGAATCCCATTAAGCTAGGTCTTCATCTGGCTTCCTGCATTGGCAGCATTTGGTACAGTTGGTCAGTGAATGCTGGACCACCTTCAGCAACTTATGTAACTTTCAGCTTGGAACTCAATATGAGGCAGGGCCCTGCTTCTCAAAGATGTAAGTATATGCTTAAGTCCTAATGCAATGAATAGGACTTAATACCTGCTAAAAGTTAAGCATGCGCTTATGTATTTTTATATATAGGGTACAATTCCCTTGCGCCTACAGAAATGGAAGTGCTCAAATGTTTTGGAGCCTTATAGCTTTATTTCTGAAACAAAAGGGTTTCTGTAACTTTTTTTTTTTTGTCAAATAATTTTTCACACCCTTTCTGAGAAAAAAAATATTTTTCAAGAAAGAATTTTCACTGCATTGTGTCAGGCTGCGAAGTCTTTCAAGATTTAATAACTTCATTAAACAGAACTGTGAAAAGTGCAAGCCAACTGAATATTTTTTACTAGCCTTGGTTTCAGGGGCTAAAACCAAATAACTTCTGGGCATTTCCTAAAGGTCCTGCTTATCCACGTTATACTGACAAAAAGTCTCCAAGTTCATCCACTTGCATTTTTCCCTAGTCCATAATTTGGGATTTATTCCATAACTTATCCTAATCAATGTAGTTCAAAGATGAGATCAGGCTTCAGATTAATGAATGGAAGAATGACTCTGTTACATATTATTCAAATAAAAACAAAGGAAAACACATTTAATATTTTTCAGAAAATAAATGGTCAGAAATTAAGAGCAACAATTTGAAATGTAAATGCTAGAAAGAAACAGATAAAAACTAGAAAATTAGACCTCATTATTGTTTGTTCTAGTGGAAATGTATATAGGTTCAATAACTTTCACATTCCTCAGATAAAAGGGAAAATCAAGAGATGTAATTAATGCTATTTAAAACTCGCCTTTCAGATGTCATCTGTTTTTGTAAAAGAATGAACTTATGTTTATCTTTTGCCAGTTCAGATTCACCTATATAACAAGAGAGCTGCCTTTCCATCAGACAACATACACTAGTACAAAAAAAAAATCCCTAGAGCAGTGGGAAGAAACAAAACTGGAATATTACATTGCAGTAATAAAACCAGCTAAGAGATTAGAGGTAGTGCTGTATAAAATACAAGAGCCAAACCGCAGCTTCCTCAGTCTCCTAAAGGAAATATCAATATGTTGGCTAGTCTACTTTTCATTAGCACTTCATGGTTTAGGAGTTGTTGTTTTCTTCCCATGACCCCCCTTTTATTTTAAGTCTCTGGGTCCAAAATCTGTTAATGTATTTATCATAGGCTTTAGAGACATATTCAAATAGCAACAACTTATATGAGTGCTTTAAATTATCCTGAAGAATGCAAGCACAATTTAAGATGCTTCTGGCATAAACCATTGATGAGGTCATGCATCATTAATGGTGGAATTCGCCTGCACAATTTACTCTAAAGAAGCACGGAATACACATAAAAATGGATGCCCCATAGTTTTGCTTTTCAGATAAACATCTGTAAGGCTGCGGTAATCTCACCACTTCTAAAGTTTTAACAAAGCACACAGCTGAAAGTGGAGTTAAAGCAGCTAGAACCAAAGTGACTGAATACCTCCCTTGCTGCATGGCTACTTTCAAATATCTAACACAAGCATGCACATGTTTAGGCACACAGAAGCATTTGATGCTGTAGGAGCTAAGTTGTATTCAAATATAACAATTTCTTTAACTTTCTGAATCTCCTCCCAGCTTCTTACATCTAGCTCTTTTTAATTTATGCATTATTAATTACACAACATCACAGAAGATGTAATTCAAAAAATGTCTCAGTCATAGTCTTCTTCAACTACAGTAATAAATCTACAAAACCAGTCATCATTTTCAGAAAGACAGCAGGCAGACAGTCGAAGTTAACACCGAAAATCTGGTCCTGCTGTGTACACTGCCAGCACTTCATGAATACATCAAATAATGCTAATAGAGAATGAATAGCATAAATAAAGTATAACTTTTGTAACACGTAATGTTGCAAAGAACTGTTTAAATGGTGTGCTGCATATAAAATTATTAACATTAACTAAACAATAACTTATTCTGAAACCGACAGAAACAAAGGTTTCCCCATCTACAGTGCTTAAATGGCCACATCCTTTCTGAACACCTTGCACCAAGGTGGGGATTATGCCACAGCTGTATTAGGGAAAGATGCCAGAGTGACGGCTATAGACTGCAAGCATTAAAACCTTTCAGGATAGGCAATAAACACCTGACAAGCCCTTTCAAGACACTCTTCCACATCTATCATGCACACCACTCCAGACTGTTGACATGGTATCTTACATGCTTCAGCAAGAAGAGGAGCACCCTCCCATATTATCTTGTCCTTTCATTTGATTATGTGTCAAAACCTAGTAAACAATCACACAACAACTTTTAGATTTTCAGCCTAATGGATCAAAGTTTTATTGCTTATGGCTAAAATGCTCATTGTAAAAACAAACATTGATTTGCCTCTAGCAAAACTCAACTTTGAACTGTGACTTTCTTGACTTTACCTTTCACTAAGTAAATTGCCAATCAGTCCTTTGTTTTCCTTTTCCTGTAATGGTCCAAACCTTACTGAAGTACATTCCACTATTAAGTTCTAAACAGATTTGCCTGCATGAAGACTGAGTGGAGGTCTAGGGGATTTGGACTAATAGCTGTAACATGATAATGTTAGAAAGTTGTCAAGCTGTCAAAACGTAAAGTACTCCAGATACTGAAGCGTGAGAGTTTACGTATATATTTCCACTGATATTAGGAAGAGTTACATGGCCTAAATTCTCTTATTTCCTCTTGTAAGTGCTCACCTCACTGCTCATCAGAAACTGGAGATGACTCAGGGAGAGATTTTGAACCCCAACTCAAACCAGCAATTTCACTGACCGCAACGAAGGCATTCATGCATGAAAGTGCTCATGAGTGGGAATGTCTGGTTCGATATAATCCTGAAAACACTTTGGTTAGGGAAATACAAAAGCATTACTGTTCTCATTTTACAGTGCAAGAGAAGACTGAAGCAGAGAAGATGACTTTTCCCAGGACAAAAGAGCTTTAGACTAACCTGTTCACTACTTCATTTGGCATTTTTCACTTGTATGAATTAGAAAATAAATGAGAAAACAAAACAGTCATTGGGATAAATTTTCCAAATTTGGCCCATGCTGGTTAACAAGTCAGGAAAAGTAATGAAGAGTGTGTGAAAAAAAAATTCATTCTTGTGACAAAAATTTCTCAAGAATATGAATCGGCAGAGACATTCTGGTGATATGACTGCAATAATGGTGAAAACAATATGTGGAGAGACCACTGTCATACCAGCATGATGAATGCAATCAGACTGGTATCTTGTGACTGTTTTGGATGTCATCTCATGGCTCTACAGAATGAAGATGCTTCAGTTATTTAAATACTTAACATCTCATAATATACACTATGCCAAGGCATATTTTGCTAAAGGCAGGAAGAGTTTGTCACTTACTTCAGTAGTAAGTTTAGGCCCTAACTGACAGTGCACTTCAGTTAGTAGATAGATGTGGCCCCACCCTGAGGAGGTAAATAAAAGCAAGTTTAATTATTTCAGTGGGACTTGGACCAGGACTTCTAATCACACAACTGGGAGAACAGCTAGAAAACATCTACACAAACTGTGGCTCATAAATTATATTAATTTTAATTGTATGCATTCTTCCTTATATCCACTACTGTGAACATTCACATATGCAAAGTAAAAACACCATCCTAGGGACAGTTGGGTATAGGATGCACAGGGTTCGTGCATGTTCAGCACTACTGCTTCTTCAGCAGCTTCATTCTGCCTTTATGTTTTCAAGCACAGTGACAAAGAAGTTACACATACGCTCAAGCTACAGTTCATACATGTACATGGCTTCTTGCTTTTCAGCTGCTCTTACATTTTATGCTGACAGATGAACAGTGCAGATGATCATAAATTGAAGTAATGCTGTTTAAACCTAGCAAATGCTCAAGAGTAGCCCCCAAACTAAAAGCTAGATCTAGAAGTATATTTTGCCATTAGCATGTAACTCATGTAACAATAGTAAGGCAGCAACAAAGATACTAAAGAGATAAAAAAAAAAAACCCACACAAAAAACCCACACAAAAAACAAACAAAAACCCCAAAACAAACAAAAACACAAAAACAAAAATAAAAAAAAAAAAAAAAAAAAAAAAAAAAAAAAAAAAAAAAAAAACATTCTATGAGTAGGGATAGTTTTAAAGATTTCTTGAGACTTCATTGTAAGACCTTGTTTTCAATAACTTACAACCTTGCAAAGCTACAACTGCTTAACTGAAAAATTACCATGCTACCTACTTGCCTCAAACACTGGGTTGTTTTAATAAGTATTTTTGTCACAGTGAATAATTAACACTAATTTCCTTTTTCAAAATGATGACAACAGTTATTTTTATTATTTTAGTATGGTTAGGATTGGAAAATACCTTAAGATCATCCAGTTCCAACTCCCTGCCATGGGCAGGGACACCCTCCACTAGACCAGGTTGCTCCAAGCCCTGTCCAGCCTTGCCTTGAACATTGTCAGGGATGGAGCCTTCACAACTTTCTTGCACAGCCTGCACCAGTGAATATCATTATTGTGAATCTCACTTTCATATGGTGCTTTAATTAGACATCTCAGAGCATTTAAAGGTAACACTGGCCTCCATTTGCAGATGAAAAACCTCATGCACACTGAAATTTTTCCAAGGTGTTTCAATACCAGAACCATCACTACACTTGGTAACTCTGTAACAAGACTACTGGAGCCAGAATTATCACGTGCAAAACAATATGTGCTTCTTCCTGGCACAGAACATTTCTACCTATTATCTCTCAAAATCATGTATTTAGCCTTTTTTATTCTTCCAGGAACCTCCGATTTCACCTGTACATATTTACACCTTTTATCTAACCCCAGCATCCCTATCTCACTAAAAAAATGCTAAGACTATGGCATTATTTTTAAAATATCTCTGTGTTCCCTTTGCCCATACTACTCATCTATTGTACTATGCCTGTGGCTGTAAGTCCTCTCAGGGAAGGACTGTGTTTTGAGTCTGTACTTAGGCACAGCCTGGCACATACTGAAGTGAAACTATGGGTAGGTGTCCTAAGTGCAAGGGTAGTTCAAATAGCAAGCACCACTTGATATCCTCTGATCTGAGCAAAGCGATATCTAAATGGCAACGAAGAGCCTAGGGCTTGTTTTTGCTACTGGACAGACCTTCATCTGCTGCTAATTGCTTAAATTTAGCAGAAACCTGCAATTGGAAGTCTGGCCCTAACTATTAAATTTCAGGAAGAAGTGTTAAAGACAAGTCTGGCTCTATTACAATGTTGTCATTAAACTACCTGTAAAAGATTTTGGTAGCAAATACCAAGGGACAAATCTTTTAAGTTCCAGTTCAGTCCAGGGAAAAATAAACTTATTTTCCATTAAATAAGATTAATGTGTGGCAGTCAGAGATTTGCAAATTCAATTCCAACAGAAACATCACTAGGCATTATAATGCATATGTCTGCATCTTGGTATAGTAGCTTTGAAAATATCTGAGCAGGTTAGACACAATATGAAATCAGAAGCCTATAGTTCTCATTGCAAAAGCTTCTAACAGCAGTGAGTTCCATAGCACTTGGCTCAATTTAACTACCAATATAGTGAAAACTGTAGGGCTTGGGATCTTCTATGTTTCTTGCAGCCCTGGGAACAAACCATTTGCAAGTACATTTCTTTTTTTTCCAGAAGATCCTAAAAAGATTGTTCACTATATGAGTGATTTAGCTGAAGACTTAATTTGTATCTGCGTCATTAGGACTATGCAAGAGTCATTTGAAAGAAACATATACACACATCTGTCCCACAGTTTGTAGTATGGAATGAGAGTAGAAAGGATCACCATATACTGTAAATTGTTCCATAATGACTCATGGATTAGCTGGGGCTGCTTTAAACAGAACATTCCTGAGTGTTAAGGTAAAGCTGTCTTTAACTGAGACTTACCTGGGGGAAAAACAAACAAACAATAAAATCTTGGAAAAAGGAGCATTTAGCTGCTTACCTGGCTTGCACTGGAGTATTTTTAAGCTCCTCTTCATCATCTTGTAATATTGGATACTTGCTTCAGATTTGTTCTGTAAATCAGTTGAATATAAAATCTGGTCAAAATACATCCTTAAAGAGTATTAACTGATAGTCATCTTAAATCTTGATAACAAAGAACCATCTCTCCTTATCTTTACAAGACACATTGAGAAGTTAACTGTTCGGTTAGACAATCATAGGAGTAAGTGGGAGTTTTTATTATGCTGACTCCTAAAGGTCTTTCTCTAGTGTTATGAAAAATTAAGGTACTTCAAGATGAATAAATATTTCAGGTATTATCTCAGAGTTACAAGCAACAACTTTGACTTCCAATTAGAGAAATAACAGAAAGGAAAAAGGAATAAAGAAAGAGAGGAAAGAGGAATATAGACAACTTTTTATATAATGCTTAGGTAGCATTCTTTGAAAACACATTTTTGTCAAAGAAAAATATTCTTGTATTTTTCCTGTCATCTTCTGAGCTTCAGTAGCATAATTTAATGAATGGAATTGTCACTTTCAAGTGAAAAAATGTTCAGAAGAAAAGCCAGCAAATCATCATCTGGCTTTGCAGCTTTGCTAATTCCACATCCCCAGTGTCTGGATGAAGATCACAGGCTCATGGCTATATTTTGCTTCCCGTTAGTTAAAAAAAAAAAAAAAATAATGAAAAGTTTAAAAAAAAAATCAGCAATTCTCAATCAGTCTGTAGAAAATAAGAAAAAGAGGTCATGAAAGGTTATAAACTTTTGGATACTGCTGAAGAAATTTCTATTGCCTTAAGCAAGAAGGCAAAGAGAACATACCTGAATATTTCAATCTGGATAACCGTGGGGGGTTATCTGCATGATGCACAAGACAAGAGAGAAACCTAGCACAGGAAACTACCTCCTGGGTTAAATCCAGCTTCTCATAATGCCAGGCTCTATATCACATAACCCTTTCAAAACTGCATTAATTCCTTTCAATAAACTGAAGCACAAATATTTTGTCATCAAAACATACTGTTTGAAAATACACTACTAAGCCTTTTGCTTATTCATACATGAGTGTAATGTTTGAACTTTTTAGTTGCAACCAATAGACACTTTGATGACAAATATGAATCAAGCAATGCTTCACATACCAAGCAGAGTGCATTGCAATAATTTAGTTTCAAGATGCAAAGGAAATTAATTATGATGATTAAGTCTGCACTATGGAAAAAAAGTTGAAAACTCCTAGCCAGGTGGAAATGCTCAAGAGCAGTATTCTAAAAGTTAACTGGGGACCAACATCTACTGAGTGGTTTAGATGCATATTATCAGGATATTTCTCAATGCTATCCAACACTTAGCTGAGACTAATGCCCGAGGTCATCCTTCTTCATCTTTTCATCCTACCTGTAGGAATTTCACTTACCTATTCTGTCTAGTTCAGAAAACAGAAGCACAATGAAGCACTTCTATTGTGGAAGCTTTCTTCAACAAGGGGCACACGTATTTGCAGTAAGAAGGAGGCTATACATATTTTCCAAAGATTTTTGGCACTGTAGGGGGATCCCTTTCAGATTTCCAGCAGCAGTCTACTTCTTCAGAAACCTTTTAATCATCTTCACTGCTGGCAAGACATCTGTTGGAAGTTTTGGAAAACTGAAAATGAAAAGGCTCATAACTCTACAGAATTCACTAATAGAAAATGAGAAACAAAACCTGCACAGTATTACTTGAAACTTCAAAATGTGCTGATAATAAATGGAATCTGGCTAGATACATTTTGGAGTTGAAGCTCTGCAGAAAGCATCTTCAGAGCTAGGCAAACCAGTTCTTACAAAAATTTAGGAATATACCTATATTGCAACCTCTGGCTGAACTCAAAAAAAAGTCAAAAGTTACTTTTTATTCACAGAAAAAGAACCTCCTCTCTTGTCCCAAACATACGAATTTTCTTCTCTTGCCACAGTTCCTTATTCTACATCTTCTCAAGTTGTCATAGAACCTGTTATGTAGCCCTGGTGCACTTTCTGCCAGATGAAGTTCAGTATTCCCAGAAAAATATTACTCAAGAAGGACAGGTCAAACAAACCGAATCCCAAAATATGAGAATTTCAAGGTCAGCAATATCTAGGAACTTCACAGAAGTTAATTGTGCTCCTGCATCAGAAAATATGGGGCATGTATGGTCCCTGGGATCTGGAGAGGTACTGATAGCATCTGAAAAGAGAAAAAATTAGACTGTGGTTGCCAAGGAAAGACTGTTCCAGCCCTTGTACATTTAAGATAACTGACGTGAAAAATCTGAAGAAGTTATAATCTTCATCCAAATGGACCATATCTAAAGACCTTTGTAAGCAATTATATGCTGTTGGGAGTTTCTCTATTGTAAGATTGTCTTTGGTCCTCTCATCACTGTTGGCCGTCTGTTCTGTACAGAAAATAGGCTTTGGAATTTTATCCAAGCTATGTTTGCAACTAGTATCTTGCATTATTGAACAATTGTGAGTTAAACAGAATCATAATTTCTACACAAAAAAAGAGCTTAAAATCCATGTAGACGTTAACATGCTCAAATGGTACATTTGACTCAAACAACGAGCCTCCTGAGTTTACCACCCAACCCCCCCTCAAATAGGAACATTTTCAGCACTGTGTCTCCTATGTGCGTAGCTGTTAAAGGGACAGGTGGGTAATGTTGTGTCTTCCTCTGATCAGAAAAATGAGGAACAGCTTCCCATCACTCTGTCAACAGCATGGTAGCAGAAGGGAGAATATTCCTGCTCCTAAAGATAGAAAAGTTAAAGAGTAACCTGCTATTTCCTTATATTATGTAAAATTAAAAAAAAAAAAAAAGTAAATTGTTATTTTAACAAAACACACTGAAAAAAGGGTGGGTGAACCAAAACTGTAGACCACTGTGAGCGCATTTAAAGAGAAATCTAAAGCAGCATATATCTTCTTTTAAAAATACAAAAAATGTTATTTAAATGACACATTGGAATGCAAGCACAGATTTGTAATTATATCTTGTATAAATAGACTCAGGTATGTATCAACAGGTAAACACACACACCAGATATAGTAGACCTACCTTTATATAAACGTGATTTACAGAAGCAAAGGCATAAAACCAGCAAATCTGAAAAATGCTTTTTTGTTTGCACCAACATACGAAGAAATAGATACATGTCAGTTTGTATTCACCATTATGCCTGTGATGATTCAGAAATGAAAACACAGATTTGGTTCTGTGAGCTTTCAAGAAAAAAAAGAAACAGCAGAGGGAAAATGGTAGAGGGAAACCTTTCCATCATTGCTCTGCTCCTTAGGGAAGTGAGCTGAACTTCAGACGCTAACACTATGACCATGATTATACAGTAGGCTGCATTCAGCTTTTTCCAAACCTCAAATCATACATGTACTGGATTCAAACTGGTGCCTTTCTCCACTTCTTTTCACCTAGAATAGCCAGAAAGTCCAAGTCCTTAGATGAGAGTCTATCAAGCCTCTCTCTTTTGATTCCTAAATTGAAGCATGTCCAGAGCTCACGTGCCAGTTCTGGTGGAGTCAGAAAGCATTCAGTCATCAGTAAAGATATTGTAATACTTTTCACCACTGAGAAATATGACACTAGCCATTATATCCATGTTTATTTCTACCCTGGGATGCCCTCTAAAGATAATTCTCCAAAGTTAAAAGGTAGGATGGGCAATAATTAGGGCAAATATGAACACAAAAATAAATAGGGCCTTACTCACTTTCCTTTGTGTGTGGATCCAGTTATGAAAATTACAGGCTGTACTCACTGATAGGTAATGGCTCGGTTCTCCCTTGGTCCAGAAAAAATGTCCTCATTTCAACTGTTGACTGATTAAAATACCATGACCAAACACTTAATGTGATCCCACTGTAAATGTAGTCTCCAAATTCACTTTTGCATGCCCCTTAACAGGCAAATTAACACTCAGTTGTGTATAAGCAACGGGACAAAAAAGCAATGTGTGCAACTGTTATAAAAGAGCCCTCCACAATCTCAAATGAAAAATTGCCAATCCTCTGTTAAATTTCATGGGATAATTTAAAACATATGTAAGCAGATGAATGGTTTAAAATTCTTTTGATTCTATTATAAAGACAGCTTGCCATCAATTGCAGTAACTGCTTTAACATGCAGAAAATGACAATAGATTGTGATCCCTGAAGTATAGCAGTGATTCATCATTTTGGGGAGGGTAGGGAGGGAGTATTCTGTTGTTTCAACTTGCTTCCCTCCTTAAATTTGTATCCCCTAGGCCACTATATTTAAGAATGGTGATCACAAAAGTGATGCAGGTGCTATGATGATAGAAAATATTAAGGGAAATGTTTATGTACCTTGATTCCTAAGGCAAATCAAGTATATAACTGACTTGACCTATAAAATCTAATTCAATTATGCTGAACATTTTTGAGGTACTAAACTGCACCCAGAACCCATGTATTTGATGCAGAAATATCATATCAAAAAAACATTTTATAAGTAGGAAGATTCCCAGCACCTTTCAACTTCATTAGTTTGAAGGTTAAGTGAATAAAACTGGTACAAAAAACCCCAATTGTACAACTTTACATTTCACAAGCCTCATTTCTAAATTCAGATTAAATTCATGAACACAAATTCAAATGTCAAAGGTGCTACTCAGTAACAGAAGGACAGATATATACACAGGAAACTACATAAAGCAGAAAGTAGCCCTCTAGATCTGTGAAGGGAGATACAAATTACTAGCAAAATAATTTTCATCCACAATAGAGCTCCAGAGGTGCTACCAAGAATGTTTGGGTACTTTTAACACTGTGTCATCTAACATAAGCACTTTGAATGTGTCTATACTACCATTTTATCCCTTTACTATAATTAATGCAGCTGCTCTCAGAATGAAACAGTTTTACCATATTGACATTGTAAGGCTAAAATGTGTGTGTGGAGAGCCAATGGTACACATTAATTTTAAATCAGTAACATGTTTCAGAACTTTAACTTTTTTAAGTTAAAAATTTAAAAAAATCAAAATACAAATAGGTGTTTGTTACAGAGCTAACACATAAAGTGACCTGAACAACAGAGCTTTTACGCATTCATCTGAGAACCCTCGATCCAAAATGAACTTAGATAAAAACAAATCAGGTGTATGATTAAGGATTTCTCACTACTAGCTCACTATATTTAAAACCAAGATAGTGCATCTCTAAAGGTAGAAACCCATTCCAAGCTTCGGGGTGACAGTGGAGATTTCCTTTTCCATATTGCATAAGGAAAAGTCATCTGTCACAGACAAGCCTTTTGTCATGTTGCATTAAATAAAACAAATGCAAACTCTATTTCCATTCTGAAAGAACAGACAGAAATGTTCTTGTCACCGGGTAAAAGAGCATTCACATTAATATATTGGAAATGACTACATGTGTTCTTCTGAGTTAAAGCAGAATCCTCCTGAGACCACAACTTTAGCAATAACAGTATCCCAGTTTCAACACAGCCCCAACCTGAGAAAGCTCTTCTTGGACTGGTAACTGACTCATAAGGGCAACAGCTAGCTCCCAAGGGTGTACAGCCTCTCCTTCATCCCTTTTTGTCCTCAGATGGCAGGAAGGACTCAGAACAATACAGTGGCAGAGTATTTTATGCCCTTTATGCCACCATTCAGGTTTCACAGGAAAATATTGAAAAAATTAAATGAAAACCACATGAGCAAAGGATGTGAAAACATGTCTGCATGCTCAGTTTTACATAAGTAGGTAGTGTCTTTGGTTTCATCAAGGCTAAAACATCAGAGTAAAAAAGCATTGAATGCCTTGTATTATGATGCTCAGTAGACATACCTAGATTTGTTTCTACATGCGAAAGACTGCAATATTCTCACACTCAGTACATATGCATCATCCTGATGTAGGTATGTGCTTGTCCAGAAACAGTAAAAGTCAATTTGGTGACTAGTTGGAATCAGGAAGTGTTTCTGAAGCTTGGCCATATCTGGAAAACCAATTTTTTTTTCAGACAACAGGCCGTAATTAAAAAGAAATATTCTGAAGGGGTTTCCAAAGAGCATTAATCTAGGTCAGCATTAATCCAGTCTCAAGTGGGGTTCAGTTATTTTTCCCCTCATCTTTCCACTGAAATGTTCACTTTAACAAAGCTTTGAGAAACCCATGAAATGTCATAAATTACCTTTCCAGCTTGCAGAATAAGATTTTGAAAGAGTTGCCATCAGTACGCTGCAACCCATGTTACCTTTCCGTTTTTGTTCCATACTGCACACAGATGGAGACACTGAAGGTCACAGAAGAGAAGAATACAGCTCAAATCTCTGTGAGAAAAGAAAAACAACATTGGAGAATTTTTCAAAACATTTGTCTTAGTATGGAGTGCTGCTTTCCCAAGATAGATAGAAAGTAACATATACGTATCAAAAATCAGCAAAATGCTCAGTAACGTTTATGTACACTCCTTGTTTATGGATTGGAAGAGGTAACATACCAGCATTACTGTGTGCTTAATGCCTAAGCCTGACTTGAAATTATTCCAAGGTATTAGCAACGACTTCTTATTTGGCCTATTTAAAAAAAGAAAGAGAAAAGAAAGAGACAATTTTATGCAATACATTTCTAGGAAGGACTCATCTCACCTAATTTACTTACATTATCCCAAATCTAAAAGCTGGCCTGCAAAGTTTTTCTCAGTGGCCTACAAAGAATTTCAATTGTTCCCATCCCAAAATAGGCATGTTGCACTCCCATATGGAAGTACCTAACTCCTCACCACTCACCAGTAACCCTTAGATGTTCCTAAATGGTTCGGGATGTATCACAAGTATCTCTCATGAAGAAAGATTATCTTTTTTTTAATTTTTCTAGAAAATTATCCTTATGTTTTAAATACTTCTGTATTAAAAGTTCTCAAGACAGATTTTAAAACATTAATTAAATTTCACTATCTGTTATAGCACAGATTTTCCTTTAAGAATAAAGATTAAGCAGAAGGCTTATCTTTGTCTGTCAGATTGTTTGGATTGTAAAGGTCTCTTCTCCCTGGAAGTATCAGTGCCAGCTAAATCTATGTTTTGCTTTTGCTTTTGCCCCCCCCCCCCCCCCCCCCCAAGCCCCTGACTTTATTCAAGCAAATTTTGAAAGAAATTTCTAGAACATGTTTGCATGTTCTGGAAAGCTGCTATATTCAAGCAGCAGCATCCGAAATGTCATGATGCTTAACTTACATGTGTATCATAAAATCAAATTTGAAGGGGTTTTGGAAAGAGGAATATAAAATGCAGTTTATGAGACTCATCTCCATTTGAACTCCTGTGATCCAGACCATGACAAGTTGCTTATTTGCCAGCATAAACAGGAAAATGGTTATAATTATATTTCCCAGTGCTGCTGTTCTGGAAAGTTTTGACCATTAAGGATGTTCCAAACTCAGCGGTTATTCAAGAAGCAAAAGTAAGAGGAAGGCCACAGCAGGAAGGAATTGTGCATCACTAAGAATTAGGATGCCAGCAAACAAGCAGAGTACTAGCAAATGTGTCAAGATGTTTGTAAGTGGAAAAAAAATGGCTGAGAGGCCTTAAAGAGGCTGAATTAACCATTGGGCTTCCATGAGAGCCACATCCTATGGGACAATGCAGGAATGTGACACAACTACATGAAAACCTTCCAGAGAGATGGAGTCAGGGTGACTACAGTAATGAACTGTCCCACACTTTTACCACAGACTGCATAGAAAAAATTATCAGGGTTTTGCTGTTGACTTCTGCAGATGATTACAGAGTGAGCAAGAGTTTTGAGATGGTTCTCATGGCTTTAGGGTTTGGTTTTTTTTTTTTCTTTTTTTTTTTCCCCCAAGTAATGCCTTAAAACACCTTTTATGTACGAAAGGGGAAAAGGGAAAGAACTAATTCACATCTATGCATCTAGCTTTATGCATAGCACAGGTTTTTAAGGTGAGTCAGAGCAGGAATGTAATGTATCTTCCTAAAATTCGGGGCTAATAATGCCTCCTTATGTGCCATGCCTCCTTTGAGGCACACCCACATTAAACAAAAAACAAAACAAGCAAGCCCTGATTTTATGGTTTGCTCCTGAAATTTGTGCTCAAAAGTATATTTGTTTGGTGAACACCATCTTTCTGTTAGGTAGCAAATATAAACCAGACTTTTTCCATTTACATATTTCTGGTTCACACAATTGAGTGAGGCTGGATATAACAACCATGAACAACTGAGGCAAACCAAACCCATGACTATGTATTAAAAAGCATAATTAAATATATTTCCATTGATACTTGCTTCGATTTCTCACAGTGAGCACTTTAAAAGTAAAAGGACAAAACCGTACCAGAGTGATTTAAGTTACTAATTCATTCATTTTTGCAGGAAAATTCTTCTGTTTAAGAAAAATTAGAGACAAACTCTGCAGGTCATTTAGGTATTGAACAAAAAGGACAGAGAGGTCTAGCAACATTTATCTTGGTCTCCACTGAGCAGCAATACTGAAGAAACTGCCAAGTTTTCTTTCATATGCCAGAAATAAAAGCCAGGTCCTATTCATGGAATAGGAAAAGTTAAGTCAGTATAACAAAGCCAGCCAACTAGCTTACCTTGGGCAGAAGTTGTTCTAGACTGTAGTTCTAATTTGTTTGGCTTGGTATAGAATACTTTACCTATCCCATGCACCTGTATGCAAAATCAGTTCTTCCTAAGGAGGTTAAATTTGATAGTATGGGTTGCAGACAACAATTTCAAGCATTTTTCAGCAAGTACTGCTATTTTCACTCCACATCATCAAAACAGGTTGCTGCAAAACTGTGTCAATATAATAAATCCACTATTGAAAATGCTACAAGCACTGATCCATACATTTAACATTATCCAGTGCAAGAATGCACCAAGGAAGCATAGGGTATCACCCGCTTACATTTTTTATTTTAATTTTTATTTTTATTTTTTACTTTAGAGTAAGATAATGAATGGTTAGGAGCTGACATGAGAGGAACTTGGGATTTGCAGAAATATGAAGAGCTTAGGTAGGCCAAGAAAGAAGAAAAAGCAACCTGATCTGAGGCCTTGGGAATTGCAATTAGTTCCAAGTGAGGCACTGTTGGACTCCATGATCTTAAAGGTCTTTTCCAACCTGATGGACTTCTATGATCATGTTCTGTGATTCTGTCACCTACAAAGAAAACAATACAACAATTTTTAATTGCAGTTCCAAATCATGTCTACTTTGTTAAAGTTGCATTTCATTTAAACTGAGGTGCTAGCAGCACATTTCCCATCTCTTAGAAGTGCGCGGGCAGCAGTGTGAAAATTAGCTTTTGGTCCAGGAGTCCTCCAAAAGGGAAGACACAGAGCAGACAGAGACTGAGGCGTGCACACAGATCATACATCACCAGAAGGAGTAAACATCCAGCCTCCTGCCAACAGCCCTGCTAGCTGCCAAAAGCTATCACAGGAAGATGGGTAAAGCTGGGACACTACAAAAAAAGCTCAGAGATCACTGAAGCCACATTAGGAAATGGAGATCTCTTTTTTCTGTAGCACAGTCAGCTAGAAGCAGGCACCAGCAGCTGAGTGTGGAGCACTTCGCCCAAGTCTGTACCCGGTTCCTAGCTGTGGAGATATGCAGACTAGCTGGCTCAGGGCTGCTAGCAGCACAAAGAGCTGTGGGGGCTAACCCAGCCACTAACAATTACACTCTACTGGATTTGGAGAAAGAAATAAGCAATCATGGGACTCCACATAGCTCTAAACACCATTATCCACTGCATACATAACTGATGATGCAAGAGCACTGTTACATCCCTGCATAAGCATGCATCTGAAATCACAATCTAACTTGCATATGGGTTAGCATAAAGGAAAAGGGTTAACACTGAGCTCCACTACAATGAGGGCCTTTAACAAGATACAAAACTTCGGGTTTGCAATGATTTGGGGAGCTTGAGGAGGAGAATATTTTTCTACACTACAGTAATAAGCATTTTGTGGAACTGTACCTTAGCTGTTTTTTGTGAGCTGTTTTCCTGTAAATTATCAGCTATTTTTTTCCCTAAAATCATTGACTTCACTTATCTTTTGCATAAATATTTTTCTGAATGCATTTCAAACTAAAATTATTTCAATTTACTGACCCATGAAAAACCTTTCCATAATTTAATCAGGGAAAATAATCGTTCCTGAAGCTGTTAAATGCCTCAACTGCAATTTTCCACATAATGAACAATAAATTTTTACATTCAATAATAATGAATTGCATACTCACCAAGGCATGCATTTGTAACCACATAGTTTTGAAAGGAATGACATTTTTAAAAGCAGTTACATTCCACATTAATTAATTTTGAGAACATAAACACTCTCCAAAGTTGCAAAATTAGACAATTATATAATCATATGTTGGAATCATAAAAGCTCTTCAGCTCTGAAGATTTTTTTTACTTATTATTCCCACCACTACTAGGCTTTTGGAGCATATGGATGAATACTATTAAGCCAATCAGCAATACAAAATGTATGCTTTACATTTCAGCTTAGACTTCTGGTGTTTGCAGAGCAGCGTGTCAAACTGCTGTTCCCACAGCTGTAAAGACTGCTTAAGACTTAAGAAAGCATTGAACCAGAGTCTGTCTTCACATAATTGGAGTGGTGCAAAGTTTTGTTTGAGGGTGTTCATTTTAAAAACAAAGCTCCATCTGACAAACCCCAGGTTATTCTCCACATAATAAAAGTGGAGGACTATTCATTAGTCTGTAACATATAATTAACATGAGGACTGGCTCTATACACCTTATAGGCAATGACGACTATTTTTTTTCTTTTTAACTAACACCATTTAAAATCATGAGACAAAAAAAAAAAAAAAGATACAGCTGCTGAGTGAATTTCCATATTAAGAGGTCCTTGAGATTGCAAACCTGCCCCAAAAACATAACAAACACTCTTCATAAAGCCTTCACAATAGCAGAGGCCCAGCTTACAGCTTTTAACTGCTGCAGTGCTAGTGCTTTAAGGCAGGATGCGGAGAGGCCATACAAAGGGATCCTGCAGCTACTGCACATCATGAGCTAATGAATCTTTTCCCATGATAGGTACAGACCTCAGGACTGGGGTGGGAGCCAGACTGTAAGAGGAAAAGTTCAGTAAATCTGCAGTGGCAAAGGCTCAGTGTGCAAGATCCTGTAACAGCCGGGAAGATTTACCTTTATGTATGTATATTATACCAAATATTTCGTAAATCCCCATGCATACCTGCCTTTCATCATACGTTTCAGTCTAATCTATGTACTATCAAAAGCATACACAAATGAAGATGCTGTCAATCTGCAGGTTGCTTCCTGAAGACAAACAGACCTATCAGAGCTGAGGAAATTTTCCTTTTGTTCTGTCAAAACCTCATTTAGTCTCTCAAATAGTTCAACACCTTACAGACATTTCAAGGAGATGCGGAAAAACTTTCCCCAACTCCTTTGTTAGTTGTCATTTATTAAACATAATGCAATAATTCTGACTAATTCTCAGTAATTAGTGAATAATTCCACTAATTCTGTTTAAAATGTACCATAGGAGCCTGCACATTATCTACTAGTTAGCCACAAGTAGCTTTCACTTTCATTTGTGAGAACCAGCTTACCAGGCGCATTGCTGGAGCTACTGCAGGAAGATGTGGCTCTCCCAGAGCACTGCAGATCTGTTGAGCATCTACTTAGAGAGCACAGGGATTTCTCAGACCTTTGCCACAAGAGAGCACAGTCTTTTTCCCCAAGTGTAAGGCCTACTTAAAATTCTACCTCTCCTACTTCTTTGCTTGTTTCTGAAACCAAAAGCCTCAGAAGGATTTAAAAGCAGGATTCTTGTCACTTCACTTCAAATGCCACTGTATACATGCCTGTGTATGAACTAGTCACCTGAACTGCCACTTTAGTCAACAGAAGGAATAAACACTTCCAATTATGTATTTTAAAGTCTAGTTTAAGCAGAGATTAGTTGCATGCTAGATCCTCCTTTTTTTGTGCTGACCATGAGGGCAGTCTAAATGACAGATAAATCTCCCCATGGCTAACATGCATTTTAAAAGAATAGGATCCCTACAAACATGTTCTTAAAAAGTTACCGTGTGGGTCTCTTAAATCTTTAAGTCTTCCTTTCAGTCTCATTGAGATGGAGAGAACAGAGTGAATTTTTTCACCCAAACTTGTCCTGAAAGAAATCACAGATTCTGGTCATGAAAAAAAAATAATAATAAAAAAAAAAAAAAATCACAAAACCATTATGGTTTCCATTAATTTTTGGTCTGAAAAATAAAATCTCATTCTCTTATTCTGTGAAGGGAACACAGCCATTTTGATACTTTTCTGATGAATCATTTTGTATTCAAACCCACACTATTTTGAAACTTGCATGCATATTAATAGCAAAACAAATGTTATTGGAACAAGCCAACCAAAAAATCAACAGCTCTAGTCGTGAGTTCATGTTCCACATTTAGGGTGTTGTCCTGTTGCAGACAGAATTTCCTTTGCAACTGCACCCAGCTCTCCACCACCTTGTGCCTCAGGGCAGTAGTCCTTGCAAAGGTAGAAGTTTTTGGCATTGCAATTTACCTTCCCCTTGAGCTTTTGGCTCATCCCTAGGGTATGTCTGATGGACACTAATCCACCCTAATTAGCCTACTGGGAAAACAAAAGATAGCTTGCAAGCCTTGAAAAGCTTGTTCAGGGAAGTCCACATCCCTGGCAAAGAATTTACTGCATTTCCAATCACGACAAAAGGAGAGATTGGATCACCATAATGAACTCTAATTTTGTATTGCTCTAGAAGGATAAAATGAGGGTGAATTAAGGCTCTGAAATCTTTTAGTGAAAAAGCAAATGAAAGCTTTAAATTATGCAATTTTTTTTCTGTCAACTGAATAAGCATGACTTTATAAGCATGATTTAATCCAAAAAACAGATGCACTCTTCCCTTGAGACAGAAATCTAAGCCAACTGGCTTGCATAAGCATTTTCTGTGCGTGATTACTGGACATGGCAGGTTGAAAGAACCAAGAAGCAGGATTTTGAGCCATTGCAGGAGATGCAAAGAACAGAGGTCCAGATCTTCACAGGAAATAAAAGCAGGCAAGAAAGAGAATAGTGGGGGAAGATATTCAACAGTGTTTAATCACAGAGTTCAGGAATCAGGCTATGAATGCAGTGATGACATGTATAAGTGGCAGTCCTCTTTGTGCTGTTTTGCTGCACGAGCAGCATTGCTAGTTCTCGTACATCATCCATAACCATGGTTACAATTTTTACCTAGTAATGATTCCATTGTAATTAATGGATGTTCCCACTGCACAAGGCAGAATACTGATGAGAAAACTGAAGGGTGGACAATGGTTTAACTATCTTTCATTAAAGTCTCACTTTACATTGAGTAAGCTGCATTCATCGTGTTGCCTCTCAGCTTTCTATTCTTTCCGATTATTGATGAACTCAACTAACAGATTTCCACTTCAGTAGATTTTTCTTTATTCTGTGTTGTGCAGTACATCTCCTGCCTTTTCAAGGCAGACCACAGATAGAAGGTAGAAGCCTATTACACTTTTAGTTTACTTTGGTTTTGTAATGGAATGGATGTCATTCTATGCATCTTGCTGTAAACATGTCTCCAGCTTATTAACAACTAATTACAGAATATCCTGGATATAGTTGAAAACCACTAAGTTAGATTTGATGTTAACATATTAGTGTACGCAAAATCTACTGCTGATTGAGCTTCTCAATCTGAAAATGGCCTAAACATTCAGATTTGAGAACACATAACATTGATAACTTAGTAATGTACAGGGGCCAACACACCATCTACACAAATGTCACTGATTCAGAGGGAACAGCACAGTTCTCCCTTCAGATTTCTTTTAGTGTTATTTTTCAGTTTTGGTATTTCCATGTCGCTTAATTTTGTCCTAATGTTTCCAGGTGGAAACTTCATGAAATTTGTGATTTTGGTGCCTGGTTAAAGAAACCAAACATATGTTGGTTCTTTCCCTCTATTCATTCCTGTGTCCATTGCACAAAGTGGAAAGGAGAGAAGCCCAAGGAGCAGCAGATGAAGCAGGACCACAAAACACAGGAAAGTGAAAGCTGGCTGCTGCCAGCTTCCCACCAACACTCACTATATGAGAACTAGAGCCTTTAATCCCATATACGTGCACATGCATATGGATGACTGTAGTGCCCCTGATGAATAGAAATGTTTGTCTTGCTTATGTGAAAAGATATCAGCTGCTTTTGGTTTCAAAGTCAAGATGCCTGCTTCTAGCCTTTCTTTTGTCAGAGACACGTGATGGATCTGGACTGAATCCCACACTGATAGCTCAGTAGTATTTAGCTAACTTTTCTGTAGACCATGTAGAGTTAAGAAAAATATTTAAAGTCATTATCAATGGTTTTAGAAGTTTTGTTAAAGTGTCCCCTTACCCCTTTCTTAAGGAAGATATTGATATGCTGATAATTGCTCAGAGACAATGAAAAAGCTTAAACCAAAGTTGTAGGACAGAGGATACTGGCTAGATCCTGTGCACAGAATAAGGACTCCTTTAACCCTGGCTGGATATGTACAAGTAATCAAATAAATAAGACAGATGTTAACATAAATAACAGCTGCTTTCTTTTTTTTGTTTTTGAAGCATTATGTGTCTTTTTCTCTATTTCAACTCACAATTTCGATTGTCAGCTTTTGTGAATCCGCAAAGAAATTTAACTATCTCTGAAGATCTTTCATTTGTGATGTGCCACAAAGTGACAAAAACGTGAAACAGTAGTCTGTCATTCCCGCCCTCCCTTTTTCGCACTGTACAACTCAAAAGCTTTAACAAGCACTTTTTAAGGCAGATATTCATTTCTTAGAACCAGTGACTAAACTCAATTCTTTCACTAGCTACAAGTCTAAACCAGATACTGCGTTGAACAGAATGAACTTCAAAACAATTTTATTTCCTATTTTCTTCTTGTTTTTAAGGACTAAAAACCCCAAAAACCAATGAACCACCCTACAACCACAATCAAGTTTGATTTGTTTTAAAATGAAGAATATAAACATTACCAGATCATTAATTACCTCCAGGGTTGGATAAATACTCTGAGATGATGCTTACATAGCTTCTTTGCAGTTTAATATATTGACACATACCCAATGCAGCTTTTTTATTAGAGGAATGCTGACCTAGAGAGGAAAAAGGTTTCTTCTTAAAATCTGGAACATGGTGAATGGAAAAGGAAATTCTAATTTGATAATATTATTTGTCAGTCTTAAGCAAGTTATTTCATATATTATTGAAAAGGTCCAAAAGAAATTACAGAAATCTGACATCTGAGCCATTTAAAATGCAACTAAAACACAAGAAATGCTCTATACAGAAGAGGTGCACAGAGGTAATAGCAAAAGAACCAGATGTCTGTCGGGCTTTTCAGTCTTTAATTTTAGTATCAGTATGATGAAGAGCAACATAAAAACCAGTCACTGCTATGGCCAAGGAAATATACATAGAGTTTTAGCACAGCCAATATATGACATTTTTAGGAACATGGAGTGCATCCATTTTGTTCTTGAGTTTGTACATTTCTGTAAGGATAGCCAGGTTTTTGCAAAGCAGAACACAAAGAGAAAGACCAGGAGGCTGGATATGCTAAGTGTAGTCTAGCAGGATATATAGAACTATTGATTGCCCTCCAGATGTTTTTCAATGGAACCAGTGTTTTAATGGCCAAATTTTACTGAGCTCCATGATGTCAAACATAAGGTCCTCTACCACATGACTCAAGAAATTAAGGATAAAAGCGCTGACTCAAGTGTGACTGTGAATCTGGACAAATTCCTAGTGATAAATTGCTGCTGCAGAATGCATATACTGACCAAAGACAAAAAGCGGAGGCTGAATGAAGATAAGAGAAATATTACACAAGTAAAAAATTCAAGTGTATGAAAAAAAAAAAAAAGGATGGTAACAATTATTATCATTAGAAAGTTTTCCACAAGCACTTATGACTTGCACTTAAATCAATGGACCAGCTTACGTAGAGTGTTCTGCTGGCAAACCCTATTAATCACATTAATGGCCAAATTCAGGAACCTAACTTTTTATGGTATTTTCTTATAGTATGATCTATATAATCATTCTGTTCTAGTGACCAACAAACTACTGAAATACATCCATACCTTGTGCCCCCAAAAAAAGAGACAGAGAGAAACCTCCTGGTGTCACATTTTCCTCTCCTCTTTAAAATTGAAAACAAGGATTCTTACATTATCAGACTTCACACAGAATTTGTCCTCAGAAAGAAACTGAAAGATCAGACTTTTCCTCTGCAACACACTGAAAGGCAATGGTAGGAAGGAAGGAAACAATTTCTGTCCTATTGCTGCTTTGATTACTATTTATATACCACCTAGTGAAGAATTTGTCAGAAAAAAAGAGATTTCTGTGAAATTCCTGATAAGCTCCCATCACTCCATCACACTCAGGCAACCTCAGCTAAAGGCCTCATCACTGCTCCATCTATAATTCTAAACCATAGTATCAGATGATTTCACAACTGTCTCTCATTATCTTCTACCACATAAAATCCTTGGGATGAATGTTCCATACTTAATCAGTATTTTTTTCCAGTTACAGAGAAATACCGAGCATTAACACACCAGGTTAAGATTCATTGGAATATTTGAGAAGAAAGAGGATGCATGTCTATAAATCATTTGAAAATAGACATGCACAGATGTTTTTAATTGACATAAGGACATGATTCATAACAGAATATAAGGAAAAAAAATCTAGTTACTTTATTTTGGTCTACTGATTAACACTCCTGCACAATCTCTGCATGCAACCAATGTTGGTACTTAGAATTTTAAGCACTCTGTTGACAAACTGTCCAGAATCACAAATGACTACACCATCATGTCATTAATGCTTTCTAGGCAGAACCTACCAAAAAGGTTTTATAGGGAATTAGCTTACCAGAGTTCCACTTAATTTCAAAGTTACACCCAGAATTTTAAAAACATTCCAGACAGTGCATGGCTCGTGAGACTTGACGCTCTGCTTAATGTTAAAGAAGCTCAGTACTTCCTGGAATAGTGTTGTTTCACACACAACTCTGCCAAATGTGGCTTTAGGGCTGATGATTTCCAAAGCAGGGGGTCTGCTTCACAAGACTTCTTCTGGAAACTTCAGCCAAAACCATTTACCTGTTTCTAAGGAACAGACAGGGGAAAACAGGATTTTTGTTCCTGCTGAAAAAAATAATAAATTAATAACCCTTCCTTATTAATCTGGCTGTGAAACAAAGCCTGGAATTAGGAAAGGAAGCTGTTCCGTGTCAAGGACTGTCTTTCATCTACACCTGTGAAAACCTGCCTGTACTCGGCCCACCCAGGCTCCTATCAAGAAAAAAGACTGTTTAAGCAAGTCCAGCACGAACTGGAAGTTGGAATTGAACTGCAAATTTCCCTGAAGACTCCTCCTACTTTCAGCACACTATAAACATGCAGCTGAGCAAAACATTTCCTGCAATTAAAGTATAAGTAGAGAACTTGTGATGACAATTTTTATCCTATGTGACACCTGGGCTTAAATCTGAAAGAGGGAATCTGTGACTGGATGCAGAGGCTGGAAGTGTGAGGATGGGGACCAGCTAGAGACTGAGAAGCAAAGACATTTTGTAAGAGGAATCAGGACTGCAACTGGGCATGCTTGGCCAAATACCAAGGATGGAAACAAATACAGCAAGCAGGGGAAACTGCCCAGTGGAAATATGTGGAAGCAGAGAAAGGAAGGCAAAAGAATGTTGATATATCACTTCAGGGGCAGGAACAGAGCTTCAGACCACCAGATCAGTTTGTCATTACGAGCTAATTTACTACGTAGCTTACTTCATGACATGTGAAGACATCTTCAGAACTGTTTCAACCAACAACGGAAGCAATGTAAACCACAAGGTTGTATAAAACATCTATCTACCTTCTAGACAACAAGAGTTAGTTATAGCAAGTTAGTGCCTATTGGCAAAGTTGAGTTTAGGCTACTTGAATATTTTAAAATTCTGCAGCAGAGGCAGTGAGAGAATTAAATTTCTCTGAGCAATGCACAAGCCAGGTGAGACTAATATTTCCTTCTAATCCAGCATCTTGTCTCCTCCCATAGCCATCCCGTAGATATCTAGGGAAGCATGAGGTAATATTTCCCCTAATGCACTCTCCGGTGAGATAGGAAACAGGATATTTACAACCCAAATCCAACGTCTCAGTGCTGTATCTTTCCTTTTTCTTCAATAGGTTTACTTGATAACTTTCAGAAGTCAGTCAATTTTAAGCATCCACAGTGCCCCAGGTCAGAGTAATCCTTTATGTGAATTTACTCCCTTTGGTTGGTTTTGAGCCTGCTGCTGGCAAGTTGTACTTAAAGCCCTAGTTTTTATATTAGAAAAGACAACAAGCAACCATTCCCTCTTCCACTCCCATCACATTTATCAGTTTACAGACCTTTATCTCTTTTTTCCTGCATCATCTGTCTAGTTGTATTTATTCAATCATTCTTCATGAAAGACTCCTCATTGTCTTTCTCTCTTTCTCTTCCAGTCCTGTAGCTTCTTTAACAGACACACCAGATCAAAACACCTATCAGTATTAAAGAAAATTATATAAATGAAGATACCATGCACAAATATGACAAAAAGATTTGTATTTTTCTGAATAACTCTAAACAGGTAAGAAAATGCTGACTCCTTGCATCTGTGCCCCATATTCAGTGCTTTCATACAGGTATTACAGATGAGCTTTAAAAAAACAAATTTCTAAGGGGAGGGAAAATAAGTATTCTTCTGGAAAAGCTCCAGAGAGAGAAGATATTAAATGTATAGCCCATGTTCATGTAGTGAGGGAGCAAAAGAAGATGCTTGCTTTGACAAGAGAAACGAACAAACAAACAGAGCTTCCCAAGCAGGAATAAGAAATTTTAATTTTGTGCTAGAAAGTTACTGAGAATATCAGTGAGGAAGGAAGTACAATTACTCAAAAATTAACTGTGTTAATACTGGAGAGGTGAAAGGGAGCCAGGGATAGCACATGGGCTAACAGGAGCAATAAATAAATGCATGGATTGTAAACAAGCTTTGTGTGTTTGAAGGCACAAGTATTAATGCTAAAAAAGAGAATACAAGGCTTCAAAAATTTAAGGTATTTGTGTGTGCCTGTGTGTTTCCTTCTCTTTCTCCAAATATATTAAGGGTCAATCAAGACCTGTGGCAGAGCATATTGGGGTGACCTTGCCAGCAGTAAACCCTAATATCATAACATGAGATTACAAATAATACAGAATTTTTCAAGATATTCAGAAAGCAGAGTGAAGAAAGAGTCAGGTATTAGACAAGTTGAATCAAAACCTACTCAAAACTCTCACACATTCATGAACATTAGCCATTACAGGCCCTGCAATCATGCAGGACCATCATCTTAACAAGCAAAATCTTGAGCAAGTAGTGCTAAAAGCATTTGGATAGGCTCTAGAGAGCCAGTGTAACAACTTTTAGAGAAATCAGATCAAGCAAACCAACAAGATTATTACAGATTCCCTAAACAGAAATTAAATGCTAGCAGAATACCTCACAACCCTGAAAAAATAATGATCTCCAAAACAGGCGGCTTTTCACCAAAGGGCCAGTTTAGATCTTCATCTGTTTTCAACAGTTACATACTTTTTCCATTGCTGACAATGAGATCAGGCTGGGGTTTCAAGTATAGGTCCAGAAGCCATTATATCAAACAACAAAAGCTGTTGCGCAAAAATTAAAATGGAATACCTATTGAGGGGGCCAAATTTAACATCTTATATTTTGGACAAAGTATTACAGAATATGTTTCCAAGTTACCAGCAAATAAATACATTTTTGAAAGGATAGCAAACAAATATGAAAGGCATCATTTCCAGTAAAAATATTAGAGGAGATAATCCAAAAGTTCATGAAATTTAACTTCAGGAAATTTCAATCCACTTATATTGCTGGACCAAAATTTAAAAAACTTCTTTTCACATCTTTTAGAGAGGTTTGGAGAAAGCGGATGTAGTCTTTCAGCTGATGTTTCACTGTTACTGGAAAAGCCAGAGTTTGGGGAACGATGTACAAAGGTGCACTCAGTCACTGTTAAGACCCAGAAGTTGACTACCTAATTCCACCGTGTGCTCTTAAAAAGCTCTCTAGATACTAGCAACCTAGTGCTCCCCACAGCAGCTCAAATAAAGGCTAGAAGACTATGGTGTAAGTGCTGTCAAGAGAGTAAGAAGTTGACTACTGCACAGTACACTGCTGTGCTAACACCACCCTCTGACAGAGGAGTAGGACATAAAAGCCAATAACTGAGTTCTTCCTCCACAAGAGCAATCCAAATAGTAACTAATATGGAGGAGAACTGTGGGAAAACACTCAAGTGAAAAAAACAATAAACCTTGACACCTGACACTTACATTACAAGCTCTGACAATAAAAAAAATCGGGATGCTACTTCCACTGCTACAAAACTAGGTGCTTTAATGTACATAATGTCCCTTTAAATCAGACCATACAATTTTTTATAAACCATTACATAGAAATCAAATATACTACAGATCCTGTTACACAAACTGTGCAACAGGTGCTTTATATATATATATTTGTATATATATTTTATTCTTGCAGAAGGTTTTACTCATTCCTTATCAAAAGTTTATAAGACTAAAACGTGGGTTAACTTGAAATTATGTGTTTTATTTGAATTTGAAAGCATGCACTGCCCATCGTTGTCCTGGCAGTATTTAAAAACCTGAAGTTGTTAACATGTTTTCCAGTGTATTAGGGAAGACAGCAGAGCTGAATGTGCTATATGGTAACATTTTACTACTGGAGGTACTGTTGTATCTGGCAATCAAAATCCACTATCTTCTCACACCACATAGGAAACAGTATTGATCCTTCAAGCAGGATTATATAACAGAAATCAATATACATCAATAACATTAGTCATGAGAAAAAAAAATGTATCAAGAATATATCACATATTTGTATTTCTTTTCTGCAAGAAAATAAATTAAATTGATTAAAATTAATTAAATTGATTTTATATTTTTTATGAAGTAAAAGCAAGGAAGGCTGCTAGCATGAGGAATCTTAATCAGAATTTAAATTCAAAGTACCAAATAATTTCAGGCATAGATTGCAAAAGAGAATCTTTTCCCAAGTCATCTTATAAAAATAAGAAAGATGATGATGATGAAGTAACAGTATAAAATCATTAGTGAGTTACATCTGTCCAGTACTCTTTCCAAGGTATGGTACAAATGTTTCAGAAATAACCTGGTGTATGGTATTATTTCCGCAGATAGAAAACATCACTTGCCAAAGTCAATAACCATGTGGCATTTATACGACAGTATACAGCCTGCAATCCCATGAGTGTAGCAAAAAAAACCAGAAGCTCCCAAGTTGTGAAGTTCAAATTCAGACTCCCCCCAAGTATAAAGATAGCTGAAGCCAGATATTGCTCCAACACAATAGAAGTTTTGAAGCCAGCTGCATGTTTTGGCTATATAAATTACTGTTTGTGTTCCAAGTGTTTTCATGAACTGCACTTTGGTTTGATCCACAAGCAAGATAAAGGCAAGTGACAAAAGTTCAGATATTAATTTGGGCTCAAAGGTTGGGTCAAGACTGACTTGATGGAAAGTGTGCAAAAATTGACACTAATTTTCTCTGCAGTGCAGCTGACCCAAAGAGCAAAAAATACACTTTGGATGAAAGGGAATATTTTGGTTCTCTTTTATAAAAAAGTGCACAATTCTGATGTAAAAGTTGGTGGCACGACAGAGTCCACAACAACCCTTAGAAAATTGCTCCAATGGTAACTAAAAAGGTGCACCTTCTTTCTAATCTAAGTTTATCCAGGTCCCAAACTGCTGTCATTGGATCTTGATAGCCTTCCCTGCTACACTAGTGATCCCAATTTTCAAGTTATAGTCACCTTATAACTACACATCAGCAATGACTGCAGTGCCCATTAAGCTTCTCTTAGGTTAAACAAAATAAACATAAATACAAAACACGTATGTTTCATAATCCCTTCTTGATCCTGACATTTGTTTTCTGATCAGTTTTTCACCATCCAACCTGAATTATTGATGCTTGGGCACACTAAATCTCAACAGCCACTGCATCAAGACCAAATAAAAAGTGCCTTGAGACTCCTTTGCTTATTTGTGTATGGATCATATCAGCTCTTTTGGACACAGCAGCAGTCCAGAAGGTAGCAATCAGTTATTACCCATTTTGATTCCCAATTCTTTAGTCACTTTTTCCAAGTCAGAAACACCTCTCCTCTAATTAGAGGTGTTCCCTTGGCTAGTAGATGTAAGAAGTTTTTAGCCATATTCAGACATACTATTTGTTGCATCCAGATGACCATATGATCTAGATTTTCCTTTCTTGTTAATCACTCCCCCGGTCTTTATGCCACTTATTACACCATCAGTGAAACTTTTAGATTTTATTCCAGCATGTTATTATGGATAAATGTTAGATATAATGTTGATGTCAATTAACTAGGATTAATACCTTTTGCAGATATCATAATGCTCATGGTTGTGGAGGAAGATGGTATTTTCACCAGAATGAGGACAACAACATGACCATAGAAACTTTTCAAAAACTCCCAAACCCTCACACAATATAGTCTGCCAAACTCTAAGGTCAGAATCTCTCATTGAGGAGAAGATATGGAACAAGACAGGCACTGAGAATTTTGTGAAGTTCTCAGGTTGCTTTGTCATTCTTCCAATTCTTCTTTTCCAGCCCTCCATCCAACATTATGGGATGAAACCATCTGAAGGAATAAGTTGGAAAAGTCTGAAGGATAACTTGAAACGCTTCTTGCCCTCTGGAAAATTCTGAAATTCCTCCTATTTAATTGCACCACAGCTTGTATAACACTTTGGCTGCATTTCCTTCTCTGCTTTGTTTTGTTTGTGTTACTAAGAATATTTGCATGAAAACAGGATAATTTGTTTATTAAAAGTTCATCATCTCCTGCTGTGTATTCTCCACTTTAAGTCATATTCCTTAACATTTATTAGCAGGAGGAGACCATAAATCCTGTTTCCCATAAATGTGCCTAATAACAATATGAGCAAAGAAAACTGAAGTCAAGTAGAGAGATTCAGGGAGAAAGAACAAGAGAGTAAATGAGAAGGAGAGACTAGATGATAAATAGTATAACTTGTGTTTTCCAGGGGCAATGGCCTAAACCATTCCTCATGCTGAGTGAACTTTCTTTCAGTATTTTTTATCCGCCCTTCCCAAGCAGTCACGTCCTCAGCTTGGACAGACACACATGGAAGTCCTACCTTGCCATGAGAGAGCAAGAGAATAATTCCACCTCACCCCTTTTAGTTCTACTGGTTTTGTCTACAGAGAATGCCAAGCTACAGGAGGAATATGTGACATGGGAAAGAAGCATTCACGTTATCCACACGGCTGGCACCCTAGATATGGAGCAGCAGAAGAAAAGATTTAGGTGTTGGCCAAGAAAGGGCTAAGCAAACCTCAAGTACAATCTTAGGTTTAGATTCATAATGTCTTCTCATTTATCATTTTCCTTCAAAATATGGTTTGCATTTCCAAGATGTACTAGATTGATAGATTCTCACATGACTGAACATGTTTATAATTTTGCAGGCTTTTTTTAGCTCCAAAATCTGCAAAGATCTACAAGTAGTTGGCTACAGAAAATGAGTGAGGAGCTGTTCTGAAGTGCTAAGCAATAGCCCAAAGCATTAACATACACAACATGCACCCAAAGGATTTCAACTCACCCTCTGCAGGACAAAAATGGAGATTACATGCAGTCACTACCATTTTCAGAGCTAGATATTTATAAATCTGGGGACATTTTTCTTCCAAATAGGAATCTAGGCATAAGAGATGTAAGGAAAGGACTAGGAATGATTCCACAGTTCTGGCATACAGTGCAATCAATATTATATGATCATATCTTGAGTGATGTCAAGCAATACTAAGAAAAAAAAATAAAAAATTTTAAAATTCAGATTTAGCAATCTAAAAACAGGATAAATACTGCCTTTTAGAAATCGGGTGATAAGCTTCATAGGGTGAATGCATCTATTTCTGCTGGTCCCAGCTAGCTTATGAAAATTTAAGAGTAGTGTTTTAAGTCTTACATAAGAATGAATTCTTTTTATTGGGTTTCCCAAGAAGCTGGCATGTCAGCTGTATCCCTTTGTCTTTCTTGAAATACTTTGTTTTGCCTGAAGTTAGATTCAAGATGATCTGTCCTGTGAGATCCAAACCTCATATTTTCACTGATGTGGGATGGATTCTGCAGCTACACCAGATTTCTCCTCAACCCATGAAATTTTCACATACGCAAAGTGAGTCTAAAAGTTCTGCCATTTAAAACTTTTGCTGGTACAGGGAGCTCGACAAGAGAAAACAAGAAAGCAGACAACTACCCATCAGCCCAAATGTATTATTGAAATTCTTGGCACCTGCTTTCATGTGATGTTTTTTAGCTTCTTCAGGTCTAACCTAGGTGTTATGATGCATCAAATCCCATGTTAAGTTTTTCAGCATGCTGTCTCTCACAGTGTCCAGTACTGTGCAACAACCCCATGTTAGACAAATATGAAAGGTCATTTACTAGAGACAGGCTTAACCTGTGAAATAATGTGACCTTTGCCTTTTTGTCCCCCTACACAAATAATGCACCACAATTCCCAGAATAGGAGCAGCTTTTCTTTCTAATAACATGAGTGTAATTCTTTTGGTTTCTTATGTATGAAATCAACACTTTCATAAGCTATCCTAGCTGATGGGCTTAGTACGGGAAACAAAATTCTTTACTTTCTTGAAAATTACAAATAACAGGAAGTAACAGAACATAACAAAGCACAGGCTGAGTGACTATCAAACACCTGAAAGGTAGCATGTATACAACTACAATCCATTGTCCAGACATGGGACATGAATGTAGTTCTCCATTATCTGGTTCTGTAGTACCCACAAGTCAGCATTGTGCCTACTTCTTTTGTCATGTTCAGTTAATCGAAGAATCATGCTGTGATACATATCTCAAAGACTGTCTCTCTTGTTTGGGAGAGATGGTCTCCCATACAGGGAGACAGCACCTAAGATAAGCTCACTTTGGAAGGAAACCCAGTTAAACGGGCACAGAAGATGTTGCAGTGAGTTCCAGTAGCTACCGCAGTACAGATAGCTGGGTCATCAAGACTGTGCTACTGCTTCACAGCATAAAAAGCTTGCAAAACATAACATCCTCCAGAGATGAACTGTGGGATGCCTTCTCTTATTCCATTTGCTCCCTTCAGGAGGGCTGAGGACAAGACCTCTACTGACAGTTTTTTACCTTTGGTGGTCTTTCCATGCTTGCAGAGGTGAATAGGCTAAAAGAACACGAATTGCTCAAATTTTAATCAGAGACTTGACTACCTGCCAATCCCGGAATTGGTAAGGAATCAAAAGGTTCTAAATCGCATATTACACACAGGCTTTAAATCATTTGGACTTTACATTTAATAATAAACTACATGCCTTATATTTTTGTATATGAAACTTCATCAAGCAACAACTCAAGCCAAACATTCGCTAAAACCAAATTATTCCCATGACTGAAAGTGCAGAATTTTTAACCGTATTAGAACAGAATTTGAAAAAAAGCAGTCATAACACTACTCCAAAATTGCAACTGGCAAATTTTAGAGACAAAAAATGGTCAGTCTCAGATACCTGCTGTGAGACTCCTAATTCTGTATTTATACTACTAAAATACAGTGCACTTTCAGAAGCAATGAGACTCTACAAGTTCCTCTGTGGATAAAGGTCAAAAGAACTTAAATAATCCTTATTTAGGATAATCTCAGCTTTACAACTTTTGCTATTTTCCATTGTAAAGATACAAAGTGCTAATGAGTATGTCTGATGTATCTTGTTGGGACTTTGGGACCTGCATGACTTATGTTAAATAATATTTGGATATTTCATCTTTTTCTTGGACTCACCTACACATTTGCCTTGGTGCCAGAATGAGGAGAAAATTAAAAAATATTTTAAGAGATCCCAGTTCTCAAACCATTTATGTTACAGTCCTGAATGTTTTCTCATTACTTGAATCTAGTAAAAGGAGGCCAACAAGGTTCATGCAGACATGGAATTAGGTGCCACATTTTATTTCAGAAAGATTAACAGCCATCATAACCAGACAAAGCAGATTCCTTTGCAATGCAACATGAATGTCTGAGATTACAGCAATTGCATTGGCCAAGATGTAAGGACATGCATTTTTGCCTGGATGCTCACCCACCACCTCTGGATCAGCATCAAGTTGCCCACATATTAAGCTCAGACCTTACAGAAGGATCTGCTTGTGCAGACTTCTATTCCTGTGTGGAATCTCATTAAGTTTGCCTGGACTGTGTGTTGGATAAGAGTTCGGTGCAAGATCAGAGCTTTGATTGCAAGCTCTTTGAGGCAACAAGGTTGTCTAATTGTATGTTTTATAAAGTGCTGTGAACATCTATAAAGCTATATAAAAGCATAATAAAGAAAGTGACAACAGAAGCAATAAAACAAATGTAAGGCCAGTGGATGTAAGCAGTCAGTAGAAAAACAGCAGGGTTGGATGGAATAACCAACTACCAGGTATGCAGCTACCGGAAACCATACGGGTCATATCAGACAGCAGCAGCAAAAATGCCCCTTCAGTAAAGCATACTTATACTAATGTTTTGCCAGGTTTGTGCTATTATCCTATACCACTATGCACTGGCTAATACATGTGTGCAATGTATCCCAGCTTCGGCGTATCAGCCTTTATTACTAGGGAAAATGTAACCAGTTAGGATTTCCTCCTGCATATACAATTCGCAAAGTGGCTGACAATGTTTGACTGTAGAGGGGACAGTTTATACCCATTTATCAAAAAAAATAGCTTCTTGTTGATAGTTTTACTACCTATATATTTGCACACAATGTAAGACTTAGCAAGCAGAATGAATCTGTTTGTGATGACTGGATTGAGAGTCTAAAATTCCTCTATAAAGTTCTAATCACAACCTAGTAACATTTTTGTGAATACCCACCACTTGGCCCACTAGGTCAGATCCACTTCCCAAAGCTTTTCACAATGTCAGTCAAATGCAAAAGAGTCAGCAACCAAAGTTTAGAAGAACACAATGATCTCTACATACAAGTAATAAATGTGTATGTTTCTCTTCACCTGAAACACTATTTCAGCAAAGAATTCCTGGGAGCTGGCAGAGTTACTTTAGTACCCAGATGAGGAAGCCTGAACTGGCTCGTGTAAGAAGGGAATGTTTGTTCTGTTTCTATTAGATATGAGACCAAGGGAGAGATTTGTACTTAGAATTTCCCAATGTATGGAAATACTATTTCAGTGTTTGGGCTTTTTATTCTAACCTCTCAACATGTATACATTTCAAATCAGATTCTGTAAAAAACTATCACTTAGATATTCAATGGAGAACAAGGAAAAATTTTCTACAGGTTTCTTTCCTGTATCTTGCAAGCCAGTGGCAAAATAGAGACAAACAAACTTGAGGGATTTTTCTTCAGAAGGATTTTCTTCTTTAAGACAAATTCAAGTTTCAAAATCACATTAAAAAAAATGGCAATACAGATCCCAAAATCAAGGTACAAATATGTCATCTCTTTTGAATCTAGGACCCTCTAAAATCTGTTATCATGCATTACAGACAAACAGGGAGAGTTTTTAAGGGTGAAAATTTGCTGCTGAGGACGCAAAGTCCACACACTAAGCATTTGAGGAACAGGATCATGGGGCTTCCTAAATTTTTGTTTGTTTGTTTGGCTGCTTGTCTGCTAAACTTTGGACCAGTCAGGTCCCATGGCCTGAAAGCCCTATAGCAGCTGGAGTGCATTAGCTGCAATGCTGGCGTATATCTTACAGCATAGTTTCATCCGAAAGGAATCTAGCTCATCTGCTCAAAAGATCACTTACTAATGCATATCAAAGCAAGGTAAATAGGGACAACTGAGAGATTCTCTTCAAAAGAGCTCTCCCAAACTGAATAAAAACATGCAGGTAGATGCTGTGTGTGAATATTCTTTGGAAAATACATTGCAAGGTGGAGACTGGCAGAGCTCACTGACCTATAGAACTGCTTCTAGTAGTCTGCAGGACAATGCTATCACTGTGTGGCCTTCCCATTAAAAACAAAACAAAACAAAACAACAAAAGAAACCAACAAAACCAACCTAATAAATTGTATGAACAGAAAATTAAGATAACATTATTCCTTATTCCTTCCCTATAATACAGTTTTTTCCACATACCAATTGGTCTGGCTTCATCAACAGGTCTGCTATATAAATGAAAATGCAAACAAGAGAATCCAACCAACTGTAAATCAAATAAATAGATCAGTTACATAATCCTTTTCTAAAGTTATGATCACATTATGGAAAACTAAGAAATCCTCTCTAAGTGATTCCTACACCATTTCCTTTCAAGCTTCCTTGCAAATGACGCGTGTTGGCTCCAGTGTTATAGCAGGAGACTACACATTAGCTTTGATTTACTTAGCCTAATCAGAAGGAGAAAAAACAGTCTTTATATTCAAACAATTTAACACAATGGATTGTCTCCCTGTAGGCATTACTATGTAAAACGCCAAAGGTCACAATGATTTTTTTTTTATATTAAAGGAAAACTGAAAATTTCTCCATACGTCCTTTTCTGTAAAATCTAAACATCTGCTTAAGATCCTGATGCAGTAACACAATATGTCTGCAGCTTTCATAGCTATGAATAAATGCATCTTAAAACACAATACTGTAAAATCCATTCCTCCTCCATTTGCCTGCCAAATTCAGAGTTCAAAAATCTCTGACCTGGGTCCTTTAATCAGTTTCTGGCCCTCCCACCTCCCTCAGGAGCTGCAAAGGTGGAGGGAGCTGGCCACAGCCAGCACTGCTCCCTTCTCATGTGAGAGGGTCCTCACTGGCACACATGAGCCAGATCCAAAAATGTGTTGTGCTTCTCTCTGTCAGCCCTGACAAAGGAAGAGGTGTTGGAGGAAATGGGAGGCATGGCAGGGCTGTGACCAAGGCAGCAGAACTCAGGAGGACTTGGATCCACTTAGAGGACTGAAACATATCCATCCAGGTCCAACCTCCTGTGAATTTTGTTTGGTAAGTGAGAATCACAAGCAGTAATGATGCCTGGAGTCAAAATCACCTTATCTAAGGAGTGTCTTTGATCTGTCATGCTATGGTCACAGATGTCAAACAAACACACCATCAAGGGCTTAACAGGTTTGAAAGACTGAAAATTATTTTCAGCATACTTCATTATATTAAAAAGACCAGTTACACCAAATAGAACCTTGAATCCAATCAGACAGAACTAGTAGCTGTATTTTAGCATCTTCCTTTCTCCTCAGGTTACACTTTGTGAGCTGAAGCAAAAATCACAATCCTTTTCAGAACATACATTCACATAGTATTTGCACAGCTCCCATCTCACAAATATGTAGATGAAGGCGGAACAATACTTTGTATTTTGTTTGTGTGTGCAGTAGAAATAAAAAGGAAATTGAAAAAGAATTGCATTTTACTAATTTGTGAGCTAGTCCCAGATGAAAAATCAATTTAACCCACTGCTCTCACAATGAGACAAGAACTATGGTCCTTGTTTCCTGAGGCTGTGCAGCATAGTTTCTGGAACTATTTTAAATCTCTAGAGTTCTTCATGATAGCATAATTTAGAATTGACTTAGTCATCGACTTTTCTGTATGTTACTTTGTGGATCATAGCTGTGCACCAATGTAAATGAATTGAAAGATACATTATTAGATGTTTAATATCAACACACATTGTAAGTATCACAGTATTTAAGCAGCTGTTCTAACAAGAAACACCTATAAATTTGGAAGGCTTTTTAGCCAAGTCCATTTTGTTTATCTCTGATAAATTATTTCTGATTAGTAACTTCGCACAAGTTATAAAGTAATCAGCTCTTCATGAAAGGGCTAACTACCTGAACCTATTCTTCAAGGGGGTCAGGGTATTTCTTTATTGTGTTCTACTTTACTCTCTTTTGTTTAATTTTCTCCTGGTAGAAGACTGCCAAATATTTCAAAGCACTTCTTGGCAAGTAGTAAAATAATTTGGACAGAGTATACTGCAATTAGAATTTTTTGGCAGGTTTCATATTTTGGATGCTGATGAGAAGAGTATCAGTTTTAGCGTACTTGAGCAGTTGGCTATTTCAGATAATTTCCTGCTACACAGCACCACTGCTACAGATTGCGTTTGCTTGAGAAACCAGCAGCAAGGAGGCACATCCCAATTTCTATGTTTTTTGAAGTGCAGATAACATTAAATAAAATAGTTTTTCTCTCCTCATCTGTCATTCACTCAAACCTAACTCATAAAATTTTATTTTTCTCCTGAACATTCTTTGTCAGAAAACTGTTCCTTACTCTCCAGAATGTAATATCATGTCATAGAATCATAGAATCATAGAATAGTTAGGGTTGGAAAGGATCTTAAGATCATTGAGTTCCAACCCCCCTGCCATGGGCAGGGACACCTCCCACTAAACCATGCCATCCAAGGCTATGTCCAACCCCACCTTGAACACCGCCAGGGATGAAGCATTCACAACTTCCCTGGGCAACCCATTCCAGGGCCTCGCCACCCTTACAGTAAAGAATTTCTTCCTCATATCCGATCTAAACTTCCCCTGTTTAGTTTGAACCCATTACCCCTTGTCCTCTCACTGCAGTCCCTAATGAAGAGTCCCTCCCCAGCATCCCTAGAGGCCCCCTTCAGGTACTGGAAGGCTACTATGAGGTCTCCACGCAGCCTTCTCTTCTCCGGGCTGAACAGCCCCAATTTTCTCAGCCTATCTTCATATGGGAGGTGCTCCAGTCCCCTGATCATCCTCGTGGCCCTCCTCTGCACTTGTTCTAACAGTTCCATGTCCTTTTTATGTTGAGGACACCAGAACTGCACGCAATACTCCAAGTGAGGTCTCACGAGAGCAGAGTAGAGGGGCAGGAGCACCTCCCTCGACCTGCTGGTCACACTCCTTTTGATGCAGCCCAGGATATGGTTGGCTTTCTGGGCCGCAAGCACACACTGAAGCCAGCTCCTGTTCATTTTTTCATCAACCCACACCCCCAAGTCCTTCTCCACAGGGCTGCTCTGAATCTCTTCCCTGCCCAACCTGGAGCTGTGCCTGGGATTCCTCTGACCCAGGTGGAGAACCTTGCACTTGGCACGGTTAAACTTCATCAGGTTGGCATCAGCCCACCTCACAAGCGTGTCAAGGTCCCTCTGGATGGCATTCCTTCCCTCCAATGTATCAACCGAACCACACAACTTGGTGTCATCGGCAAACTTGCTGAGGGAACACTCAATCCCACTGTCCATGTCACTCATTACGCAAGCAAAGGTTGCAAACCACACAGAGGAGTACATTTGCATTGCTGTCATTAGAGGCCAAATACAAGTATTCCCTCTTTTGTTTGGCTTTGGCACCACAAAAATTGATGTCCATCCCACTAAGACAAAACTTTTGGTTGGCGGGGGGTGAAGACAAGGGTTGTGACTTTATGCAGGTTTCTGCACTCCAGAAGCCATACAACATTTTTATTGGATCCTGTTCTAAATTTGTGTCAGCACTTTCTTTATAAACCCTTATGTTGATATGGATTATAAACGGCTCATAAAAAATCCATCCTAGACTAAAGTCTGTTTTGCTGGGATGGGGAGTGTTAAGCACTAGACTTGGTGATTTGGTCTTTCTAGACCCTAAGATTACAAACAAAACACACCTTGTGAGAGTTCAGAACATTTTTACCAGTCAGAGACTTGTTCTCTTTATGCCTTACAGTTAAAGCATTAGGAAAGCTGTTTGCTAGAGTTTTTATTTCCCCTACATAGCTTTTCCAATAAAAACTTCCCATGAAACCATCAGTAACAGACCACAATGCAAGACACACCATTATACACATTTCTCCCCCTACTAGGAAAAGTCCTAATGGTTTCTGTTATTTCTTCCTCACAGAGTTATCACCTTCTGAGAAAAAAACTCATAAAACTAAATGAGGGTCAGAGAACACAGAGGTGAAAAAGAGGTCAATATCCATATCCTCATGATCAGAGAGAGTTACTTTTCTCAAACTTTCTGTCTGCATTGTGATATTTCATAATAAAATAAAACTGGATTTTTACCTGTCACTGTACACAACATTTCTTCGGTATCAGCACATGGCTTGCCATCATCCTCAGATCCTCATGGCCATCTCTTACACATGCCATAATTCTTTCTGCAATTGGAGCTGTATTGAGTAGACCTTCATTACAAGGTTAGGAAAAACTGAGACAGTTCTGAAAACATAGCTTTCTCCATGCCTCTTTCATTTTCCTGTCCTCAGGAAGAATGCATGCGGTTTCTGAAGGCAAAACTTAGTCCATTAAACACTGTAATTGCTGATTACTCCAAAATTGCCTCATTGCCAATGATCTCGCATTTCAGAGCAACCTAAGGAAGCAAGCTGGACTTTCTCAGCACACTTCTCCTTAGACACAGAGCAGCTTTGCTGTTTACAAATCTGTCCTCCACACACTATTAAACACTACTAGTACCTTAGAGGAAAATTGCACATAGCCCTCACTGTGAGCTACATATTCTTTGCTCAGCTGTCACACAGACTCATCTGTCTGTGTTTGACAGACATTAGGAATCCTGTGCAACACCTCCAGGAATAACTGGCTGCCTCTCTGAGTCCTCAAAAAGAAGGAGATGGTGGTGCTCAGCGACAGGACAAGATGCAATGGGCCTAAACTAAACCACAAGAAGTTTCACCTCAACATGAGGAAGACCTTTACATTGGGGGTGGCAGAGCACTGGAACAGGCTGCCCAGGGAGGTTGCGGAGTCTCACTCTCTGGCGGAATTCAAAACCCGCCTGGACACATTCCTGTGTAACTTGCTCTAGGTGACCCCGCTTTGGCAGAAGGGTTGGGCTATATGGTATGCAGAGTTCTTTCCAACCTTAATGATTCTGTAATTCTGTGAGAACAAGCCCATCTTAGTAATTTGAAAAGTTCAAAGCTAATAATAACTTTAGGACTAAAGTCTGTTATAGAAAATGCTATGGAAAACTAACACTGATCAAGATGCAGTTTTATTAGAAACAAGACGAAAAACACACAAAAACGTATAATGCTGTTCACAGAAGTGTACTGAATTTAGCTTTGTGGAAGCACACACTATTGCGTGTTGCAGGGTAAACCATTTGTGCGGTCTGCGGCGGTGGTGGTGTTTTCACAATTATTCTAAATAACTTGATATGAGTGTTCCTGGCAACGTTGGTGGCTGAGTACTGCAGAAGCTGGATAATGCTTCACTGATGATTTGCAGAAACCCTCGTATGTTTATATCTTCAGCAGACCATCAAATCCAAGTAATGCTTTTGGTCAGTTTAATAATTATCATGAGAAGCAAAGTAGTGCTGCCATTATCAAGGATGCTTCTGCCTAATGACTTAAATGGGCGTTCATTCTTTAGGGTGACAGATGTGCTTGAACATGACGATGAACACATTATTTCTATAATAGGATCATGTCTTGTTATTGATCTCTATTGCTTTCATCACCACATCCACATCAGCTATTTATGTCAATCTCGATAACTGGTTACACGTATGCAATTCTGAAGCGGCTACATAAGGCCTTATGATTTCAAGAAAGCTTGTGAATCTTGCCCATTGTATTCTGCGTTTTCTGTTTCATTAATTCTATTTTATGCATTTGCTTCTTAAAGCAAAGGGGCTTTTTTCCTATTATTGAATATTAACACCTTTTTTAATTAAAACACACAGATTTTATGTTAGCCTTCTGCAAAGCAGTGGTTTGCATTAACAGCATAAAGATTTTGGGGAGCTGATGGAATCTTTGATTTCAAATTACCATCATCACACAAAATAAGTAGGGAAAAAAAAATCCAAGTATTTAAAGTAGAATTATATGGGATAAGCACTAAATACACATGGACATACTGTTAACATTTCCCACTGAAAATACCAATCCCAGCTAGACTCCACGGAGTGCAAAGAAATGAAGAAACAATATAAAAGAATGCCAAATGAAGCGCATAACTTTTGTCCATGCCTCCAGCATTCTTGTTTAAAAGAGGATAAACCAGGCTCTTAATGAAATCTACGGGATTTACCTGTCAGATACCTGCAAGCATCTGGGCCTCCGTTCTCTGCACAGTTTCAGCTTTTTATGTTTCACTCTTCCCTTCGTGCAACATGTTGTAAACAGAGTAATAAATAGAGCTTGGAATTGCAGTATTTACAAAGTTTTTCTTTTTTTCTTCTATTTTCCTTCAATCCAAGGTCAAGCACATAATTAAAATAAAACAATTATACTAACTCTTCTATATTTTTACTACAGAAAAGGAACCATTCCACATATAGCCAGTCACTAATGAAAATTTGAAGCATATCACAATGTTGCATTCCCCAACAAAACTAATTCTCCAAAAGACTGAAGATGGAGTCAAAACCGCAGCTTTCTCCACTCAATGAAGGAAAATCATGCTTTTCCTTTATTTCATAAGCATGTAAATGACTAAGATAATTTCTAGTGCTCACTTCATGCATCAAGGAAAAGATTTTTCCTCTGCAGAGTATTCCACGCGTAGCATATTGATTCTAGCAAAAGCGGAGAACAAAAAATCCCCATGATCTTAATGGCTACAATTAGAAGAAAGTAAATGGAGATAAGTTTTAGAGACTGTTGCACAGCTAGGGGCATCAAATATCTGCTTACTGTTGTGAAATAAACAACACAGCACATGAAGGCAGGTTATGCCTGAAAACAAACTACCTATTTGTGCACTTCAAAATTTACAAACTGGAATAGGCATACACTAGGTGAGGTCTATAGCTGCTACAGGTAGGCAACCAAGTTCTCTAAGGATTTGTCCCCCAGAGATGCTTGTGCACAAGTATTCACATTCTTTATCTCCACACCTGTATTTGATAGCCAGCCCTTAGATTATAGAGGGCTAAGTAAGCCAGCCACAAAGAAACCAAATCCATGCCTGCATCAGGGACATCATGGCCTGCTAAGCCAAACACACAAAACATCACATATCTTAGTATCTTTCATACATCTGTATCACAACATTATTGTTACAGTATACTGAAGTTATGCTAGGAGATGTAGAGAGAAATGAGCTAAACACAGGTTCACTGAACTCTGTGACACCAGCAAAACCTGGCATCAAACCCAAACTGGTTCAAAAGCAAACTTTCAAATTGAAGATGGAAAATAAATGATTAGTCATTCTCTGTCTACTGAAATAAAAATGATAATGCAGTCTACCACAGATGACCTTTGCTCAGTCACTGCAATTCTGAAACACTGTGCCTTTATTTAGCTAAAAAGTCCACATGATTCTGGCCATAAGACTGTGTTCTCCAGGAACAGATGAATATTTTCAGATGGAATCTGTTTTAACCTTCAAGGCTAGCAGGAGTTAGCTCAACTTTGTCCTTGTTCTATCCACTAGATAACACAGCTCTATGTATTTTTTAGGGTTAGACTAATTGAAGGTATACCACAACACACTGCATTTCCTACTGTTTCCAGTAGCAAATTATGATCTACCTCTCATGCCATTTAAAGCTACAGGATCTTATCATGATCCTTCAACAATTAACATAGCTGAAATATCTCTCCACGGGGCTCAGATCACTGCAGTTTTCTAGCTAGCCTGCTCATGCTCAACATCATTGCTTCTTCCTACAGCAACTAGAATGTGAGCACGCTGTAACAGCGCATGCTCTCTCCCTCATGCTCCATCCAGAGGGAGACCCATTTGCAAAAAGTTGAAGAAATGCACACTAAACTTACAACATGTTGAGATTTGCAATATCCTTAGCCACTGAGCGAGTCTAGCCCAAAGTTAATCTTACGCGCAAGTACTTTTTATGCATTTTATAGAGCAGCAATGCCTAATTTTCTTGCTAAAACACCAAACATAGCTGTGTCTCATTTAGATTCCTTATAGTCTTATATCAAACTGAATGACACCATTTAAGAGGGTATATGTTAAACTGCCCAAAGAGAAGCATAAAGTAAAAGGTGTGGCTTCCATATGCAACTCTGTCCCCCAACCCCCAAGGATGCAAATGTCTCATTTCTGAGCAGTTGAGCAGAATGGCCCATGATCAGGAACCTGAAAGTCCCCTATGTACCAAGACCTGCTATTTTCTAGTGGCTGGCTGTAAGTCTTCTAAAAACACTTCACCCTCAACAGGGATTAATTGGAGATTGGTCTTTCTGAACTGAGACAGAACATCAGAAAAGTACTGACTGAATATCCCCTATAGCTGCAACAGACTAATGTGAAATTGCAGACCTTGGAAAAAAAAGCCACCAAAAAACAATAAAAACCAAAACCAGACTGGGCAATAGAAAAACTCCATAATGTTCTTCAGTACAGCCTGCGTGCCATGGGCTTTATGTCTAGCCAGGCTCTCCAATAAGCATACTCAATTGAACAACCACAGCTGGTCCCAGTAGTTACCACCTCACTGCTGGAGTAGCTAGAAGCTGTCAAGTGCATTCAAGACTGTCTTGCAGTAAAAGGAGGTACCGTACCCTCTGCTTTAAGAAAACTCCAAGATCCTACTTCCAAAACACAAGATGAACTGACTTCTGCTTAACAGGAATAAAGAAAGTATTGTTCTCAGCTCTCATGCTTGCAGGAGGAGGCTGAAGGAAATCAGTATCCTTATGCCTATGTCCTCAGTCTCCCAGTCTATTCTACCAACTGCCTTAACATCAGCTTTTGCATTAACTCTCCTGCTTGGGTAGATGAAGCTTCTCAGCAAACATGAGATCAGAGATGACAGGACAGAGGCTGCTAGCGAAGAGTTTCCCCCTCACACCATTCTGCAGTGGTTCAAAGGTGCTGTGACCACAAACGTGGGCATTGTCTTGAAGAGGTATGTGGGGCAGGAGACAGCTGCTTCACTCTACAGAGTGCTTTTCTGCAATAATAAAAGGAATCATTCTGTTTCTGAATCAGAGATGTTTGGGCCAGTTAACAGCTCCTGGAGTTACCTCCTCTTCAGGGTGCTTAAGGGTTCTGAATGCCAGGCTAGCATCAGCTCTAGCCAGTTGAAGTAAACTGATCCAAGAACATCCTTTACAAGAATGAAAAATAAGTAATAGCATGGCACTGAGTTCTGGGGCCCAAAGCACTCCTCTACAGCATCTATCCTCCATTATGCCCCTGTCCTGACCAGAGCTCATGTTTAACTGTTGAACTGAAAATTCCCTACTATTGTAACCCTAAGTAACAGATGAGTTTATTTGACTTACACCATATGACAAAAAGACTCTGAACCAGATTAGACAACTTAGTTTGCAAACAATAAATGAGGTCATTTGACCCTGAAACATTTGCTTAAAAGTCTAAGTAAAACATATGGAATATGTACATAAACATATAAAACATTAAAAAAATGCCTTCCCATGTGTTCTTAAAGGCATTTCACAAAAGTGCATTTTGTTCATGCAAGTTGCATTCATCTGAGCTTTGTTAAATAAAACTGGTAATATTGTTTGAAAGGTACCTGCAGGTATCTGTGAGGCTAGTTAGCTCTTTTGTAATTTCCACAGTTGTACTTTAAGCACAATGTTTTGCAAATCTATTTAGCCTGGATGCATTTCTTTTCAATCAGAAAACCTCTGCGCAATGCAGACAATGGAGGCTCTTTCCACATTTGGAGGAAATTATGTTTTTGTTTTGCCTTATGAGAAAACAGTCCATCTGAAGTTTCTCTCAGTTTTCCTAGCAAAAAATATTCCCTAACTTGCAATGCTCTTTACTGAGGGAAGATCCAGAATTAGATAACATCCCTTTATTATGTTTATGAACTATCTGAGAGCGCACTATAAGTTATTACAATTTTTACTATCTGAAATGATTTACTGGTCACCCACAAATTGTACAACTGATTAGCTAATATACATCATATGACCCTCTCCCTTGATTAGATTAAGCAAATCTAAGCCAGGGGCTCAAAATGTGCTTTTCATGAGTGCTCTTATGAACAAAAAGGTGCTTTCACTATATTCACAGAAGGAAAATAAAAGTCCCAGGTCAGGAAATCACTAAAGCATGTGTTTAATTCCACCCCTCCTCAAGAAAAGAGTTAACGCATACATTGAGGCTGCATTGCTTAACTGCTGTTTTAATGGGGTTGCTTTTCTGAACCAGAACCAACAGGGCAGCCTCTTTGTACCTCAGTCCTCTCCAAACCCTAAAAAATGGTATAAAAAGAATTAAGACTTCTGATTTATTTCAATAATCATGCCCTTTTCAAAGTAACTAATTTTGCAGTTTTCTCACCTCTCATAGTTTGTATTCAGTTAGTATTGGCTTTCAGCCCTCTGTCCTTAAATTCTCATGTCCTTGTCTGTTTGCCTGTTCAAAATACATTTAATAGAATAGTCTACATATGTCCCATTATACAAAATTTGTGTTTTAAAGCTAAATCCAACAGTGATTGAACTTACTGGAAAGATTTAATTGATTTAAATGAGAGCTGGATGAAGAACTGATAGTTTAATTCTGGATACTCTCTTTTGAACGTTCTCACTAAGGTGCTGATCCAACTCCCAGTGAAGTCAATAGAAGGATTTGTGTTGCGATTTGGATCATACCTCTGTTCTCCTTGGAGTCAAATCCCCTTTGTCAATATGCACACGCACAAATACACAGATCTAAATGAAAACAAATGTTTGGCAACTTGTGACAGAGAGCCCAAATCTGTATCTGCGTATTTGGGCCAAACCGAAATTGTTACGCTTGACAAAAACATCATTATGTTGATCTGGTTTTGGTTTTTGCTTACTAGTAATTGTTTGGTGAATATAAATCTAACTTCTCAGATTTTATTTTTTGCATAAATGTATTCTACTGTCACTGCAGACTGTAAAATGAGAGGGAGTGCTATGCAAGACTTTTATATTCAGACTTGTCATAACTTTGACAAAAATAATCCTCTCAGACTAGAACTTTCCATGATTTGTCTCTGTCAAGAGCAATTCTGGTTTTGCCAAGTAAGCAGAAATTTGCTTCAGCTCCTTCTTAGTTTCCAAAATACAAAAGGTTTCTCATTTAGGATCCGTCCTACACTCAAAACAAAAGGGATGTGGGCTGGATTCCCAGAGGTAAGACGCTTTTGCAGTTCTCATTGGCCCTAGTGTTTCTAAAATCAGCTTCTGTGTTTTTAAAACATAAATACCAAAGGGATGAGGGAATACCAGCTTGGACACCTATGAGCTTGGACACTATGAGTCAAACAGAGCCTTGGCTAGCACAGTTATGGGGAATAAAGATGTTGCTGATTGCTTCATCTGCTGAAAGCGTACATTATGTTCTGTACATATGTGACCTAACATAGCAGTTTTCAGGGTAGCATACAAGGACAAGAACAAGGCAGCCCCCAGATGAGACAAAGATGGAGAGATGAAAAAGAACACAAATCTTGCAAATATTTGAAGATCTGTGTTCTCAAAATAACTGACTCAGGCTTTTCTGCTATATGGACCAAAAAAATTCACAATTTAAACAGCTAACAACTCTGGGCAATCCACATGCCTGAACAGACTGATTTTTCAACATCCAGTGACAAAATAATTGGTTCAGCTCCTTGCATCATTTCAAGGATGGTGTAGACACCCTTCCATTTTAGGCTAATGTGACCCTTTCTGTGTTGTGTTACCACCTCAGACTACTAAGTAAATGCTAAGATCATTCTGTAGTTAGCCAGTGTTCTCCAAGACATTGTACTGCTGTAATTTTTAGTGTATGAAGCAAATACCATTGGACTATTTACCTCACTATGTTCTCAAGATATCAGATAACCACCTTCAAAGTACATCCATTATGTGATAATGACATAGGAAATACCTAGCTATTGAAAAGTAGGATCTAGACTCAAAAAAATCAGGGAACAAGCACCAAAAAATATGGCAAGACTGCACTACCAAGAATTCACTGTCTATGATTTGAAAATGGTTGTTCTACTTAACCCATCAGCAAGGTAACATAGAAAAGCCTCCAGATATTCATTTTCTGGCTGACATATTTCTCTTAACAGGTCTATTTGTTGGAGCAAAAGGCTTTGAGTTGTTTTTCTGGTGTTTTGCCCTTTATTTTTCTTTGCTTTTGTTTTGAATCTTTTCTTTTTGTGGGTTTGGTTTTTTTTTTAAACAAAGCTAAAAAATTGCAGAGCCTGGAAAAATCTTTGAAATACAAATTAACAAACTATAAACTTACAAAGAGAATTCGGAATCATATTAAAAAGGTAAGAGAGTAACCAATAAGCTGTTTGGCAAATTAATACTTCCTAAAATATAGAGAAGTTGCAAAACAACTTTAACTAGTGTAGAAACACAACATCAACAGAATACCAAGGTAGAGGAAGGTAAGGCAAATGGGTAGCACCAGTGAAGACACACTGGAAGAATTATAATTCCAGGCAAGTTCTCCTTAGACCCATCGAATCCAATTAATTTTGTCTGATTTGTCTGCTCCAGTTATCAATTATTGGCTCCTTCTCTATTTTTCTCTTTACCACAGAAGTTCTTTATCCCAGTTAGGGTTTCAACACATTATCGCAAGAAGATGATGAAGATCATGGAAAGACAGAAGTGACTGACAATCAAGCCTATAACTTGGAAGCAAAAGTGTCAGAGTCAAAAGAAGGAATGCCACTACTTTGTACAGATGATAGAATAACACATTTGGAAGGGACTCACAATGACCATACAGCCCAATTACATAGGTGATAGATCCAGCTGCAAAGGTGATTGCAATTTGAAGAGCATCTGCAGCTAGAGAGCAAAAAATAATATAAAGCATACCAAAATTCAGTAGTTTGAGTAGCTGCTTAAAACTTATGGAAGAAAACTAGGTTTCTAAAGCAGTTTACCAGCCTGCTGTGGCGTTTATCTAAGCTTCTGCTTGTTTTATAGGCCTTGCTACTGCTTCTAATGCCACAAAGTAAACAAATTACAATAAATGAAGAGAGAATACGTAACTTCCCCTAACAATAGACAAGCTGTGAATTAGAGAACAGCAGTAGCTACTTTCAAATGGATAGAACGATAAATGCAAATATGCTGTAACAGTCCAAGAGGATGGCAGATGCCGAAATGTCTGGATGAGCTGTTCATTCATCTCCAGGCAGGTAGTGACAACAGCTCCACTCCATAGGGGAGTTTGCATATTATGCTCACACCTTATTTAACATCCACATCAGACAACTGAAGCCCCACCTGGATGCGTGTGCCACACAGTCTTAACACCATAGGAAGATTTTAAGGCATTTCTCCAATGCCCGATTTACAAAAGACAGCAAAATCTCTGAAGAAATAAAGGATGCCCTTTCAAATACATCCATATGCTTGGTTGCCGAAGTTGTGCTCAGCTTTGTAGTTTTTCCAAGCTGATCACTTGTCTCAAAAAACTAAAATATACCACTGGGGTAAAAAAAAGGAAAGCCTTTTTTCCTAAAACAACTGTTCTGGTAAGGGTGTATTATCACACTAAAGAGAATCTGCACTTTATTTTTTCAAATCTTGATTAACTTGATCACTTTCCCCCATCATCTATTGAATCAGGCGTATGACTTTTTCCTACCTCCTATTTTAAGTCTGAATACAGATTTACGTACCTACTGCATATTCAGGAGCTAATTCACAAACAGACATTAGAACTCAATATATTTTTTGAGGACCCAGCAGTGTTCTTCATATTTAACCCTGCTACATATATCTCTGTATGGGCCAACCTGCACCAGCTTCTGTGGAAGGAAGATTTAAGTCTGGAGTCATAGCCTCATAGCACTGGAGGATCCTGTCTTTGAAAGAAGCAGATTAAGTTCACATAATCTCTCTGAGAAAGTTCAGATTGGTAAATTTGGCAGGACAAAAGGACAAGTCTTCAAACTGCTTTACTTTGCAAGATCTGGAAGAAATGTGCCGACTGTACATTCTCTACCCTCATCATATTCTTGGAGTTTGGACTTCCTCTGCTGCTCCCTAGCCACAGATAGGTGTCTAAACATAGGGAACGCAGACTGTTTTCACAGCTGCTATTGCCGTGTTATACCTATGTACTGTAGGCCACACAGGAGGAGCATGGTCACTTGACTATTAAAATAATCAGATGTTGTTTAAATCAATGGATTTTAATTGTACTCCTTAACATTCAATTCTGTACCTACAAAAAAAAAAAAAAACGCTAGGAAAAGGAGAGTAGGTAGATTTCTTTGGGGGAATCAGAACAGAAAAGAACACAATCTTATGAAACTACCAACACTTCGCAGCTCTTTGTCTATACTTGACAGCGTCTACATGGCTTCATTTCAGAACATTATCAATGCCTCTCAAAATCTAAGCAACTTGTATGGCAAAATAATACGTCAGGAATTATTTTTTTCCTTTCTTAATAATCACTAAGAAGATAAAAAAAATAGGAGTCCAAACTCTAAGACTTCAATTTTTTTCAAATGGGAGACATCAGCTCCTTGCTAACTGACTACTGCACTTAAAACATCAGTATTTCAATTGAGGAACAAATACCTGTATTCGTTATGGGGCTTAGTATATTTCTAGCACATCCAAAGTCTGTCTTCACTATCTTATGCCGGCTCATACTAGCCAATGCCTTTGTCCAGCAGCCAAAAAATATAATTTTCTTTCCTATATGTATACAGGGGCAGGTTAGCATCACAAAAATGACCCTGTAATTGGTAGTGCTGGCAGTGTCAGATGAAAAGTCAAAGATTCTGAAACACTTAAGAAGTTATTGTCCAAATCTGCAACTTCTGGAAATTCATGTAGGTCCATTAAAATGAATGGAGGTTTGCCAATAGGCCAACTGATGATGTGTCTGTTCAAACAAAAAAAAAAACCAGCCTCGAGCTTTCTTTTATTGTTCTGATGCTTTTGCAGAATTAGGAAATATAAGATAACTGCTTAAAATAACCCTACTATTTACTATTCCAGGAGCAACATTTTCTTAATAATACAGTCACAAGGTGTCTGGAATTCTGAGACACAATGTGTTTTTAACAACACACCAACCAATCAAAAAAGCTACACTCTGTATCCAGAACAAAAAACCATGGCTGTCAGAAAAAAGAAAAAATACATCATAAAAAAAGAAAACACTTCTAAGACTAAAAATTTATAAACACTGACCTTTTTATATATTACATAAACAGCAGAGATATTCCTGCTTCTACCAAGCACTCCAGTTTGAAATGGCGTGCCAAATTTTCATTAGCATAGCAACCATTCTGACTGATAGCCAGTGGCTTAAACTGATTCCTCACTGTTGCATTTCGGGGAGGGGTGAGGAAACTTAAGGACCCTACCCCCCACAGATATATTTGATATGATTATGACACCCCTAGATGGTGAAACAGCTAAAACTGACCTGGTTAGATGAGACATATGTCCAGCCTAGAAGCCCAGGCTCAAACTTAGACTTTGAAAAAAACAACCTTAGAAATAAGTCCTTTCCTCAAATCTGAATGCTCCAATAGTAGCCATTTACCTTCCAAATTGGGCAGCACCTATAAAGCCATCAGTAATTTAACCCCACCATCTTCCCAGACTTCAAGTCCAGTGGCAAAAAAAATATAGGGGGGGGGGGGGAAGAAAAATTAATAATTTGAAATAAAAAAAAAAAGAATAAAAATATTTCTCAATTTGTCTACATGAAACATTACATGAAAACAAAACACTACAGAAAGTCTTTTAGTTTCTTAGTAATGTACAAGAGGAATTAATATGGCAGCATAGGTGACAGATAAAAAACACTGACTGTATAAGACTCAGACATGGATTCTGATTTTACTAATGCCAAAATTCAAGATAATTTGATGTAGGACTTTCAACCAATAAGGAGAATATAGCTCCCAAATATCTATACTCTCACTTTTGCAGGTGATGATAATTACCTCAATATCTTATGAGAGATGTTCCAGAGCAAGAAAATATCCCACATCATGGGAAAGAGGGCTAGAGAGGAAGAGGGAGAGCAGAAATGAAAACCCCACTACTTCAGTGCTTTTTCCAGTTGTCTTCCCTGTAATATATAGTTGGGGAAAAAAGTGATTCAGGCGGCTCTGACTTTGTGAATGATATTCAGGTGTCACAATAAAGTCTATTAAATTTTCACCAAATATTGTTTCAGCTGCTCAGGAATAAGCTTCCCAGTCACACAATGTTGAAGGTACCCGATTCCTCATCAGAAATGTTCCGCACCTCATGGGTCTGGGTCTTGTTACAGAAGAAACAGTTTAAAGGAACTGGAAGTTAAAATAATCTTTGTAGCAGATGATGTGGACAACATAAGCTCATTGTCAGAAAATTCTGGAAATTAATGAATGGGAAGCAAAACTGTTCCTTTGTATAAAGTGCGCTAAAGGACACTAAGGATTACGCCAAATGACAGAGAATGCCACTTATAAAACACTGGAAAAAAAAGGAATAGATAAATTTAAATGAAAGGTGCAGTTTTAAAGTGAAGAACTTCATCTATAGGACTATCTAAGAAAAAAAAAGCATGAAATCATAATACCATATAAGTTTATTCTACTCAGCAATCTGTTTAACAATGCCATATGACTCAGTAGAGGAATAATTCCAAAAATGCGGTTAAACATGCAAAATGTTATTATTCTAATATTTAAATACAATTATGATCACTTGTTTTCTCTGTTCTTTCTTTCACAAGTGCACTCATAATCAATCAAGGCCCAAATTAGGCATATGTCTGTATGTGCCTTTATTATTTAATTCCACACTCATAAAAATTCACAAAGAATAACCTGATGAAGTACACATGGATTTTAATAAGTAAAAGGGATAAATGAATTCATTGTCTATTGAAGCAGTTTTATAATATCAAAACATATGCTGAACAAAGCTGCAAGCTATTAAACCAAATAATACAGGCTTTAATTACAATCTAAATCTGCATTATTAAAGTAATAAAATGACCCTAAAATAAATATTATGGAAGTCATGTTGTCCCTACAAATGAACACAGCATGAGCGAGAGACACAATAAACCACCCTAACATTAACACGCGGTATGTACCACTGTGGCTTCCCACAGAGCTAAAACAAGGCGCAACTCCCTTCTTCCATAGCTGCGGGCACAACCTTCTTCTCCTTTAATTTGTCTTTGCTGGCCATGTTCACCAGATTTACAGAATTTCCACTAATGTGAGCAAAGGGTGCAAGACAGCCACGCAAGGAGCAGACTGGTAATGGAGGACAGGGGCAATGCTACCAGTGTGTTCAGACCTTCAGAGAATCATCAAATGGTTTGAGTTGGAGGGGACCTTGAAGATCATCTAGTTCAAACCACACTGCCACAGACACCTTCCACTAGACCAAAGTTCCATCCAGCCTGACCTTGAACACTTCCAGGAACAGAGCATCCACAACCTCTATGCATAACCTGTTCCAGTGCCTCACCACCCTTTCTGTACACATTTCTCTTCCTGTCTGCATGCTCCCCGCTTCTGAAATATTTATGTAAAACTTCCAATGAGGAGTAGCAGGAGAGGATTATGTAGTCCATTTCCCCAGGCTGATGAACACCCTGCTAGTTGCTGAGCGCTTTCGAGCCCTGCTGCCTCAATACTGACAGTGTGTTACAGTGCCTGTTGCAGCCAAGGTGAGCTTTCCCTGCCCACCTGTGCCGAGGTGATGGAACTTGTGCAGGGCAGCATGACCCTGCTGGGCCCTGCCTTACACTCCCAGGGAAGGTGTATTGCCCAGGGGCTCTAGACATCTCCAGTTCTGGGGGATGTCAAAGTGCAGAGATGTCAGGAGCCAGATGCGGCAACACAGAGCCAGGGACTAATTCAGCTTCACTGCAGAAACAGTCCCAGTTTAAACAATAACTTTTGGCATTACTCTATGGCAGCAAATTACAATGGAGGAGTCATTCTTGAGATTATAAATGCAAAGAACATTATTGATGTGACATTTACATATGAGAATTTGGAGGGTCAGCCATAAGCGTGGGGTTTTTTTCTTCTGCGCAAGCACTGATCTCACATGATCTGATATTATTTATTAAAATAATCTGCTATTTTAGAATACTTGATATGTGTTCATGACATTTATGATCTGTTGCAGAGCCTACACTGAAGTCTAGAAATATTTTAACCACAGTACTTGCTGACATTTCCTAAATCATCACATCCCACGTTGATTCTGACAATAGAGGAAAGGATGACATGGGCACTGAAATAGCTGAACTTGAACAGAAGGCCACAGTTCTTACTTAACCATGTATTTTCCAGGGACTATGAAGTAAAACAGACGCAGGACTCCTTTCTCCTCCTCTATAACCCAGACTGGGAGATATACAAATCCTTCAGTCCAATTCAAGCGGACGAGGACAACTCCTTAGTAGGGTCCCCTTACACATAAATACTCACAGCTCTCTGTACCTTCTGCCAGACCCCACAAGCCACCAGCTCATCTCTGGACTCTTTCCAAGGGCTAGTCCTTGGAAGGTCTCACAGGTCTGCTACCACAAGATCTCACAGACTGCTACGCACTATTTGTCTTTGACTGTCATCAAGATCCAAGGAAACTCTGCTGCCTTTCCTGTCTGACACACCAAACACAACCCTGAATATTACCTACCTTCTGAGCTGTAGGCCAGTCACCATTGTCTCTGAACAGTTTCAAGTGCTTACTGGGTTATGCCACTGGGGTCAGTCACATTAGCTCCCATGCCTGCAGCTATTGCCAGTAATCGCCTCCTGTAGAGCTATCTCAGTATTTTGCCGAAGTCCCATGCTCAATTGCCAGGGAACAGCATCTATCATCAAGCAAAGTAAAAAGAGTTTTAAACAGACAGTAGGACCATTAGCCTTGTTGAACACCTAACAGAGGTCACCAGAGTTTTCTGCCATATCATAGTATAGAAAATGCTGGGCAAAACAGATGAGTGAACTATCCCAGCAAAATTAAAAACTACTACATGGTCACGGTCCCGAAACAGCATAACATAATATAGTTATATTCTGTATCTTCATTATAATTGCATAATGTTGTTTTTATCAGAGACATGTATAACAACACTGTAAGAAAAGTAGACTGCCACCTAGCTGCTCTAAAAGATGCCAAAATTCTTAGCAGCTTTACTGAAAGTACAGTGATTAGACAGAAGGGGGTAATTAAAACATTGTAACTTAACTCTTTAATGTCAAAAGATATTTGAAGACTGAATGCTTAACAGATGGCTCTTTGCTTACATTAATAAATAAATCAATGACTTGCAACATTACTGAGCCCTAGGTTTTACACAAAATGATCAGATAGGATCAATGTTTTTTTAACTGAAATTGCATTTACCATATCATGGTGAAATGTTGCTTTTCCCAGTTTCACTTAGGGAAAATAAAATAATTTCACAAGATTCAAATGCTATATTTCAATATGCTGAAATTATCTTGCTTCGTAACAAAAGCAGGTAGAAGAGCTTACACACTTAACCACTGTACTCTACTGTACAGGACTGACTTTTGAAAATGTCGCTCAGCAGTTGTTTTCAGTGTAAAGTCAAAATGGTTAGCCTAAACCACAGGTGACCTCTCAGACCAAAAAGGTGGCTTTATAAGCTACTACCTCTCTTCCTCATAATTACAAACTTCCACACTCGTGTTTCTGTATGTTTGCAATTTTTTCATCTACAACTGTGTAACCTGAAGGACAGAGGAATCCCAAGATCACTGTTGTTAGTTGGTTTTCCTATAGCTCCGGGGTTCATCCAAAATTTAATATGCCGGTCAGTCAGTTACAGTTCGGCCCTAGATCAGATGCTAGTGAAGGCTGCGCATATAAAACCAGAGCGTGCAGTAGAGACTGCCTTCATAACAGGCACCTTACTGAAATTGCAATGTGCAAATTAATTCCCATGTGGAGAGCTTGCAGGGAGTAGTAGCAAGGGTACTGTAAATTCCCACTGTTGTTCACAGCACATTCAATTTTTAGGTAGAAGAATCTAATTGAACGCAATCTTAGAACGCATATAACGTAGTGGTTACCGCACTCTCCTAAAAGAGTAGATATCAGATTTCAGCCGTGAACTGTAACATGGGTCTCCTCCTTCCATGTGACTGTTCTGAACTGCCAAAACACAAACTGCCTCTGTGCGAAATTTAGTCATGCTCTGTGTATGCCTGCCAGATGAAATCCTGAAGGTAAGGCATGTGAAGTACTAAAGCTGTACACTGAGAGGCCTGTACAACTTTGGCAGGAATTAGTCAACTGCCTTCAACCAAGGTGGTTGTGTGTATATCTAGTAAGAGAAACAGAGATACTACTGGGACTTCCCTAGAAAGCTTCAGTACCTACAAGCATTGCACACCTCTGAGGGTAAACTAAACTGAATTTTTGCAGATGCAAGTGCATGTAACTGTTGAACTTCTCACTCTACTTAATTTGCTTTAACAATTGTCCTTCTATTAAGGCATACATAAAACACTTTAAATCTCATTTTGTACCTGATGCCTTTCTCACTAGTGTTCAGTTACAAAATCCTGTTTTTCATGTCAGCACAGCAGAAGTAGGAAAGAACAGATGGTAATTTCCAATGATTTCATGGAAATTTACCTAACCTTTTACTGACACAAAAGTATACTGAATTCATCCTTCTTTATAATTTGATTTGTTAAAAAGCAAACAATAGTATAAAAAATAAGTATGTTTGTCTCACTTTAGAGACCACTTTAAAAGATTACTCTGATTAACTTAAGGCACTTGTTACCTTTTTATTTTTCTAAGTATTTATAAAATATAGACATTTAGAATATTTCATTTTAAACTTGAAGCAATATTTCACAACCCTGTAATTGCAGAAAAGCATTTTGATTCTCTTTCCATTCATTTCACTTGGGATGTTTGCATGAATTAATTCTTCTCAACTTTAATCCATCTATGCAGCCCAGAATTTTATTCTTTGGAGAAATGACTTCAGAATGGTCTCAACAGCTATAAAACATGTTCTTTTATCATATAACTTCTCTGATTCTGGTTCAAACTGGGATTAATCGCTTTTCACCAGCTATTTTATAGGCATGATGTGAGAATGCCTAGGGTTTATTTGGAGCATTACTTCTCCTAACTCCCCCACACCCCCTTGATTAGCCTATTTTCACAATAAGGCAAAGTAGAGCATGCCAGCCACAGAAAAATATTACTCACTTCCTTCTCATCACTCTAAATTGGGATCAAATGGACTTAGGTCAACCACTTTCATCAAGAAAATTTATGAAAGATATAGGTCTATTTATACATGATAGAGGTAATTAATGCTCTTTACAGACAGTTGTTATAAAAGCCTTTTATTCCTCATCCCTCATTGCATCATTGTGAGCAAATTCTATGGACAAAATGAGTGGATGAATTGTAATATTTATTTCCCTTGGCTTTCTGGCATACGCTAAGTGTAACGCATAGCTCACTATCACTAACTTAGTAATCATTAAACACACATACAGTAAAAAGCCTGTTTCATTTTCTAAATTTGTACAGTTTGACCAGATGGCAATCTCAGCTTGACAGGTGTGTCCTGAAAACTAGTTTGTAAATAATGGCACAATTCCCTGATTAGGCAATTAATAACTGCCAATCCTGCCACTTTCTTTTTAATGTCGCTTCTGTCTTAACAAATGTTGACCTTAACAATTCAAAGGAAACCTTAATAAATGCCTTTTCTGTCTTACTTACTTGTCTTCATTAATTACCTAGCAAATTCTTTCCTACGGGCACTGAAGAGCATATATTAAGTTGTGAAAATCCTAATTCTTATTTACAGGATTATACAAATTTAGGTTTTCCTTACCAGTTTAGCAAGCATAAGTCACTGGGCTGAAGGTTTTGGACATTTGCTTCATAGTGATATATAGGACAAAGTTAATGATTTTTTTTTTATATTTTTTTTTAATGATAACTTCTTACCCTGAAAAAAGTTATGCTTTTTTCATACCTCTCCACTTTAGATCTCTAATTTAAATTCCTGTATGAGAAGAAAGCTCCATACACGTGAACACCGAAAGACATACTACTCCAGAGACTATCCTCAGCAGCAATCTACCTTAGCTAACCTAAAGCATCATGTAGGAATCTATTTTTCATCACTAGCTACAAAAAACTTCCAACAACTGGGCCAAACTAGATTCTTGAACTAGGAACCAAAGCTTAAGTGGCATGAACAGACCCCTTAAGATGACTTATTTCAGCCAGGCTAATTACATTGCTATTACTGTTTCATTAAGTAGCTCTAGGACCACTCCAACGTTACTCTTGGATCAGAGGCATATTTTTCCTCATACCACTCAAAACCCACTCAACTTTGAGAGAGTTACACAAAACCCAATAATTTTACTCACTCAGTAGAGACATGACAGAGTTTGGCAATTCCATTCTCCAGGGGCAGTCCCTGAACTGAGTATGCTGTAGCCCCACACAGCTTACATCAACTGGACTGTACCCTTTCCATCCCAGGACTGCAAGGACTCACCACCTCTTTCTCCACTGAAGCTTTTCCAGCTTCCCAGAGTATTGTACATTATCAAGTATCAGAATAAAAATCAGATGGAAAAATCTCCGTGGCTTCATTTCCAAGTGCTTACATGCAAGAAACATAGGAGAAAGTGGCCTAATTAGATGAAAAGGAAGGGAAAGGAAAGTCATGCAGAACAGTGCCTTTGGAAGCACAGGGCAAAGAGAAGAGTGAGGCTTCACGGAGAGGATGGTAGAAGTGGAAGGAAAGATGATGACGCAAAAGGAAGAACAGTTAGTACAGGTGACACACAAGAGGACAATTTGTGGGAAGGAGCAATAAAGGAAAGGAACTGAGACTGTGGGACAGATGTGGAGACAAAAATTTGGGAGAATACACAGACTAGAAAGAGAAGGAACAGACAGGCCCATGACAGAACAGGCTCTTCCAAGACGCAGCATTGTGCAATCAGGACATTACTTTTCTACTGAGCAAATAGCAAACCCAAGGGCAAAACACGTGCTTCCATTCCCCTCTAGTGGCAGGTACACTTAAAGAAAAACGCCCATCAGTTAGCATTTTATTGCTGTAGCGCTCAAGGTAACATAGCAGCCTGATGCTCAAAACCTCCCAGTGATCCATATGGGCTGTACCTAACGTTTTTTTTACCCCTTCTTCCTTCCCACCTCTGTAACTTAAAAACAAAACAAAACAAAACAAAACACCCTCTGAAATTACAACAAAAAATCATAATGCTAAACAGGCAAAGTCAAGCATAGATAAGCTAGGAAATTAGGCTAGTATTTTAATATCTACCAAAGGACATAGCTAGGACAATGCACTTTATATTAACAAACTAACATTTTCCAAAGAACTACCGTCTATTGAGTTCCAGACTGGTTGGCTCTCACTGAACAAACAGATAATTAGTGCTGCTATCCCACAATGTATACTGGGAAATTGCCACTTGGCATTCTGGCACTATCCCTTCTGTGCAATGATATCTTTAATTTGCATGTTAATAAATGTCAAAGTATGCCTTCTGCTCTCATTTGCTTTCCATTTTTTTTGTGATCAAATTTACGTTTTTCTGTATATGTACTTTCTTAATTAGACCAACCTAATAATTCAGTTGGAAAGTCATTAAAAAATAAATTCATTTTATTCTATTAGTTTTATTACAGGAATATGGCTTCCACTATCCACAGGGATTCCCATTACAGTAAGAATTAAATGAGGCTGTGATACAGGGCTTAGAGACAGAAGCTGTTCTCTTCTTTCAGAGACTATCACAAGAAAAAATACTGTCAATAAGAATCTCAAAACAGTTGCCAGCAAAATTGGTGAGAGATGACTGAGAAACTAGAGGTCACACAAGGAGTGGAGAGGAGCCCTATAAGCTACTAAGTAACACTAAGAAAGCCCAGAAAGACTTAATTCAGTAACCCATCCCTGGACTCGTGCTTTTCTTCTAAGCCACATCCTACAGCCCTTCAATATTTATGTAGCACTTACATAGCCCTTGAGCACTTACACTAGCAAGACTTCCTGAAAAATCACCAAGAAAGAAAATTGCAAGTTCTTGGACAGCAAATGAAACAACAAACAGAAAGTACAAAGTAATAGGATTAGTGCAATCGTTAAGACACAAGATTCACATCACCAAACTACGCTCTAAAATTAACAGTTACCTAATTCAAAGCTAGCATGGGGGTGCGGAAGAAAACAATGATCATCACATCTCACAATTAAAAAATTATTACCCCTCATCTGGTCTTCAGTTGCTGCAAACAAAGGAAATGATCACATCACATACAAGACTGTTGTATACACTTGCACATTTCAGACAACCATACCTCTTTAACATGCCATCTTGTTTTCTTCCAATTCCAAATTCTACATTCAAAAATACAATTACTTAAGTGGAAACTGCAGTGAAAGAGGAACTATTCTGGTTAATATACACCTATTGTCTATTTTTCTATGCAATCTCTGGGCAGAGAAGAGATTCAGAGCAGCCCTGCAGATAGGACATGGGGGTGCTGGTCGATGAGAAACTTAACATGAGCCGGCAGTGTGCACTCGCAGCCCAGAAAGCTAACTGTATCCTGGGCTGTATCAAAAGAAGCGTGACCAGCAGGTTGAAGGAGGCAATTTTTTAAACATTATTTTATACTTCAAAATATTAAATTTTCTATTTTAAATTCCTATTTTCACTAAGCACACAAAATCAGTGACAAAGGTTGCACCTCAAGTTGCTGCACAGTTAGAAGGGCCAACTATGCAGTCTGGTTTGTTAAGTTCATGCTGCTAAGTCAACCAGACGAGTTCCAAGGCAAAAGCGGTAAATGGTTAGGAAAGCCTGAAACCACCAAATGCCATTTAGTTTTTGTAAGAAAAGCAAATATAAAGGAAGCTTATTTTTGCTGAGACTACTACGGCTTATTTTAATTTGCAATGCGGGGAAACTGTTCTCTGCTTTTTAATTGCACGCTCATAAAGTTTTAATTAGCAAAGTTTCAAAAACATGACAATCATGCTGCTGAAAATCAGCCACAGTTTTGATTTACAAGTCTGTAAAGGATTACTTGGTAGCAATCAGGACAGATTGCACTGCTTAAACCCAGAAAGCTTTAATATGTTATAAACACAAGCAAATGATGCAGTAATTGCCCTTGATTGCACTACTCAATAGATTTTTTTAGCGGCAATCCAAAGAGAAGCTGACACTACCTACTGTCCTTGGAAATTTGTGAGTACATCAGATCTGTGCTTGAAATTCTGAAGCACCAATTCCTTTTTCATAAATGCAGGTGGCTACTTAGGAGATTTGCGAAAGCCACCTCTGGGACAGAGCATCACTTTTGTAAAAGTGGTAAACAAAATAGTTCACATTCACATATTTATCAAGCCAAAAAAGGCACAGTACACTCAACATACAATTCTTTCATCTCTAAAGGTAAACACTAAAACATGAAGGACTTGCGTAATGGGGCCTATTTCAAATTTACAATCATAAACTTCCACAAGCAGACATCATATGATTACTGACTTTGCTCTGAGTAAATTCCACCAGAATTTATTTCCTAATTCAATTTCCAAGAGTAAAAATTTCCTGAAGAAAGGGGCTGGAGGGGACTTTCTGCTCAGGAACCTGAGCACCTTCAACAACTCTTCCTCTTCTTCTTCATGGGCTCAGGGCTCCCTCAGCTCTTTCTTGCTCTTCCCCCCCACCTCCCACCTCCCACTTGCCTGGCATCTTTGGCCCTTTTCTTAAACACTCTTGAACAGGGAAGGACAGGACACCACACAGAACCTTACTGCAAACATCATCGAAGAGCCTGATTTGCCCCAGCTTCAATTTCTGGTCACTACAAATCAGATTACCACAGCCAGCTCACGGAAGACAACTTCAAGAAGACACAGCACTTCTGGAGAGAAACAGAAACAGCTACTGCCTCCATTCCCAAAATATTTCTTAATATGTGAACTGAAATTAAGATCCTTAATGTTCCTATAGAATTATTTAAAATCAAGAAAGAATTCTCCCAGAAAATTCACAGACAAGACACCTCCCTGTGGTACTGTTACAAGAATTTCAAAATCTCATTGTAAAGCACTTCAACAGCATTTTGAGCTCCAATCCCAAATGGAAAAAGCTAGATAAAAGGAATGTGGATTTAATAATTTTTGAGTCATCCACACTCTTTTTTTTTTTTTTTTTATAGCTTACATTCATCCAAAAAAGATTAAGCTAATGAGTGAGTTCTTCAGTTCTACAGTAGCAGGACTTCTCAGCTGGCTTATGCTTTCATTCTTGGCTAAGTTTGCTGAAATCTATGTTTTGGTTTTGGTTGCTTGGGTTTTTTTTGACAAATTACAAAGAGTTAATTATATATGTCAGTGTTCAAGGTTTTGTTCAAAGCCTTATGCTAGTATGCATATTTTTAATTTAAACTCAAAATTACATTTATGAAAGGTATCATTTTTTAAAGGACAATATTTTGCTTCAGAGTTAATGTTCACAACAATAAAGCAACTAAGATCAAACATGCTCTATGGATATTTATGTCCTTGTCTTAGATAAGTGTTCAGCTAACTATTTAAGAAATGCACTACCTTTATTGTTTTCTTTTTCCTTCTTTTTGATAACCAACATTAAGCTACTATTGCAAGATCACAAATGTAGCACTCTAGCTTCCATTTGATTCATGTATATACATAAAGCAGGCCAATTCCTAAGTAACTTTATTTAATGCTAACTGGATACAGTCCCAGAAGGAAAATTATTGAATCAAACAGTAACTGAAGTCTTGTGATCTTGTTTATGATGACTATGATCTTGGACAAGTAGCCTGGTGTTAGTGAACAAAAATGTCATACATGGGTACATTTAAGTATTCACTCTAGCATTTATCTGGTAATGTCATAATCTTTTTTCTAAAAAATAGTCATGTTTATCCTTAAATCCTGTTTGATCTATGTTACTGTAGACATACACAAAGGGAAAGAAAGAGAAAGAAGTTTTATATCACATGTAACAATATTACAGTCCATTTAAGGAAGTGAGAAAATGATTGTAAATATTGCCTCACAAAAGTTAAAAAACCCTCCCTTTGAGTTAAATAGATAAATGTCTTACATGCAGAAAAATTTGGTTTTCGTCATTGTACTTAGACGTACGTAAGACATATATTCTCATTTGATTTAAAACACGACTAAAATCTATTCTCAGTTTGAGGGAGTTCAGCAGAATCACCAGTTACCTCAAATGTGGACAAAAAAAAATGTTCATTGGACAGATTTGTATATTTTGAGGCCAGAAGTACCATTTTGATTATCTGGTCTGATTTCCTGTATAATAGTTAACACATAACTTCCTGTACAGACTCTCACCAAGTAATTTCTTCATCAAGCCTTTGCTTTCTGATTTAACTACACCATATGGTTTATAAAACAACCAACTTTAATTCATTTGACATTGACATGCTTTTAATGTTAGCCCATGTAGAAAAGGGACCAAATGACTTCTGCAAGTACCAGAACTGAAATTAGATGGTCAGCACAAGTGACTAGCAAATAGAATATAGAGCTTTACATTTTTCCATTTCTGAAACTGCCAATTCATACTCAAGTTAATTTTATTCTCCTAACTCTTTAAAGTCTTGTTAGACCTTAGTTTTTTGATATTCGTGACTGTCGTGGTTTAAGCCCAGCCGTAAATCTGCCACGTAGCTCGCTCGCTCACTCTCTCCCCTTCCTTCCCCCATTCCTGGAGGGATGGGGAGGAGAATCAAAAGAATGTAACCCCCATGGGTTGACATAAGAACAGTCCAGTAACTAAGGTATAACACAAACCACTGCTGCTGCCACCAATAGTAATAATGATAAGAGAAATAGCAAGGGAAGAGAATACAACCACTCACCACCCACTGACCGATACCCAGCCCGACCCAGCAGTGATCTAACCCTTCTGGGTCCCTGCCCCCAGTTTTTACATCCTGAACATGATGTGCTGTGGTATGGAATACCCCTTTGGTGAGTCTGAGTTGGGCATCCTGTCTCTGCTTCCTCCCGACTTCCCTGCCTCCCTGGCAGAGCATGATAAGATTCAGAAAGTCCTTGGTCAGACTAAACATTACTGAGCAGTAACTAAAAACATTGGTGTTATCAGTGCTGTTCCCAGGCTGAAAGTCAAAAAAACAGCACTGCACCAGCTACTAAGAAGGAGAAAAATTACTGCTACTGCTGAACCCAGGACAATGACAAGTGTCAGGATCGTCTCAGAATATTAACACCAGAGGCATACTCCTAGTTCAGAAAGTCTGAAGAACATGTGATCAAATAATTTTCATTAACATTATCAAGTGGAACGCATAATATTTTCCTTGCCACTTGAAAATGCAGCAAGTCACTCCATGGAGTTACAACTGCTTTTCCATTCCTTTGGCCATCTAGAATCATTAGAAACAGTGAGTGGAGTAAGCTTAAGCACTACTTCTGCTCACAAGATCAGGGTGCTCCAACAAGACAGGACTTCTTGACTGTGACACCAGTGCAAGAGGTGACCTGAAACTGTGCCTGAATTTCCTCAACTTTAAGTCCAGAGAGATGTGCTGCTGGTGGCAATGCCACAAACTCCAGTTTACCTTTTTCTCAATACCAAAGGCATCTGAGCAACTCTAAAATTCTAGGTGAACCTCTGTCCTGATGATGAAGGAAAACCACAACAAACTGACAACTTGACAACTTCCCTTCTCGCTAATATTAAAAACAGTTTATTCAATTTCCTGGTAGGACTTCAGCAGAGCTGATTTATTACACTGCTACACAAAACTGGATTGATACACCAAGTCTCACAACTGACCTCTGGTTCAGGAACATCTGGTCCAAAGGCATGCAAAAGTTCACTCCATCTGTACACAGTAAATCAATTAGCCATAATGGAACCTGGCAGCCAATAATAAAGAAGTATGGCACACAGAGTAAGTAATGATGGCTTTTACTGAGTTTAAAGATACCTTAGGACCCGCATGGTTCAAGGGTCTTCTTTCCTAAGGTGTCACCATCTGTGTAACATTAATGATAAAGACAAATCCTAGGTCCCAGTTACACAAACAAAGCATATTTTACTTGAGAGATCAGATCCTTATGCTTTGAATATATCATCTTCTGCTGGCCCTCCAACAGTGGCGATAGAAAATACTTCCAGAAGTACAGCAACTCTGATGTTAACAGTTGGCAGTTTATAAACCAAGGTATTTTATAAAACAGGTATCTCCCAAGCCAGGTGCTAAGTGTCAGGTATTTCCCAGGTGGCACTTTCTGAGCACAATTCCTGCCTTCCCGAACAGTCATCCCCTGCACACTGAATGCCAATGCACACAGCCATTTACTACAATTTAGTCCTGTCTATAAGTAAACCTTCAAATGCAGCTGGCTTACCCCACTGCTTTTTGACCAAGCCTTGCATTTCCAAACTGCTTCTCCTCTGCCGTGACACCTCTTCTGTCACTATTATTTAAAGACTGTAGTTATTTTTAGTTATTTTTATGTTCCATTGCTTCTCTCCTATTTTTGAATCAGTAGCGGGTTTTGTTTCTCATTCTCTCCACATTTGAAGATAATTCTTCCTCTATCTCCCTTATCCCTTTTCCCAAGCAGCTTTGTTAAATGCTTGTTGTGGGACAGTGAGGGGTGGGGTCTAGTGTTGCTTTGGTTAATATTTTAAAGGCTTATTCAGCTTCCTCCTGCATGAGCCCACTAGCAATATATAGCACTATATAACCATACTAAGCTCTCAGTTGGGTTTACTTCTATTTTTGGAGACTAGAATTGAAAATAGGAGTTTTAAGAGTCCCTCCTTGAAAAGTAACTGATGTATGTTTAGTTGAGCTAGTGTAGCATTCTTTCTTGTATGGTTCAGTTGTGCTTTCATGAAATTGAAGGAAGAATCTAATTAATGTACTGAATATCAGTTCCAGCTGTAATATGCATTTTTTCTATGACTTCGCATTTTCTGTGCTGTGGCATATTTATGGTTGGAAAAATAAATGATTATTTTAAAGAATTATTAGCTCTGAAGCATAAAGAAACATAAAAAGAAAAAAAAAAAGCCCAAAATATTTAGTAGTTGAAGAGAAAAGGAGAGTCTAGGGAATGTAAAACTGGAGAGAGAAATATTAGTCTTGCAGCATGAAAATTGGTGTATTTTTGAGAACAGAATTCAAAACACAGTGAGTTACAGTAAGACTCCCCAACAGCTAAGGAAAGTACACAGCTCTTATGTGAGCATAACATTCCTCACTTGTATTTAATTTTGAATTATACAAATTGAAAAACTGCTCCAGTTGACCCAAGCATATAGCTAATATATCTTGGGAGTTTCATATTGTTTGCATTAGGAGGTGAAACTGGCAATGGCACCAGACATCTCTTTGATGCGATCCAACTTAAGTTACAATAAATGTGCATGAAGTCCTGTCTTCCCCCAGCTCTGCACAGATCCATCAGGAAGAGATAGGGGGTGTTTGCTTACCTTTCCAAAACTCTTTCCATCAGATATCCTACCCCAAATGCTGACCAGCATGCTCGCTGTCTCTGGCCACCTCTCTCACACGTGTTACTTTTTCCCTAAAGGAAGAAGCCAGTACAAGCATTTATTTAGCTTGCTTTCAACTGCCCCACAGACCCCTCTATGTACTGCTCTGCAGTTTTGTGCTGGTTTCTGCCCTTCCTTCACCTTTTTCTTGTATATGCATACTCCTCAACTAAAAATATTCCTTGTACATGGATTCATACCCCAAGGAAAACTTTAGGATCCAGTGGTGCATATGGCCTGGTGCTCTGGGCATTTGCAGAATAGGCAGAGGCTGCCTGAAGAACAACAAGATAAACAGCTGCTGACATTTTGCTAAATGACCTCTCATGCTTATTGGTTCCAATCACATCTTCTCCAGCTCCCAACATCATATACACAAATATTAATTGTATCATTTTAAACCTGTTTTATCTTATTATCTCAGCATTATTTATACTATTCCAAAGCTTAAGCAATTGCAGAAAGTAAATAAAAGCATCCTGCTTCACTTGTAGGGAATAAAAAATGTTGAAAAAGTTCTCAGATAATGCAATAAGGAAAAGCTAGTACATAAATAAAAAAAATATCTCCACCAATAAGCTAAACAGAGGTCTCAAGACAGATTTCCTAGTTTCCCATGGTGGAAAAGTAATATTTTCCCTTGAAGATTACAGTTCCATCACTAGATTACATGAAGAAAGACAGTCCTTTGGGTAGAATATAGTCCTCGCTAGAGGACACTGATACTAACATTACCTTCTGCAGGATGAAATAAGTGAAACAGAAGCTGCCTAATGGATGCATACTGTATGGCTCAAGGCTAGTTCCTGTCAGGAACTATGGCAAAAACGTGTTTGGGTCAGACAGGTGTTATGAAGCAAAATCGAAGCACTGAACCTTATCTGTATAGACTTTATTGGTCATTGTACCTGAAGCCCCCAAATTTCTGCTGGTTTAGGACACAGAAAAAGGAAAAAGCCACATATTCAGAGAAAGACAATAGCTGTGATTTGATTTAGGGACCTGAATATAGCAGGCAATGGGAACACAACTGCAACTGCTACCTGAGAGAAACTGGGAGAAAAAGAAATACATCCTGTGTTGGGGAATGTCAGAGGTAACCTGAAGCTGAAAACTTTTTAAAGTGAAATGAATTTCACAGAGTTTCAGACACGCTTTGCATACCTTTATATTTTTCTAACAGTACCACTTTGCCCCAGCTGCTGTACAAGCTACAGCAGTATGGATGACAATACATCTCACTTGTCTCTTAGAAGATAATCAGAGCTCAACAAGGTGAGTGACAATTACTTCTGTCACTACACTATATTCTTCCTGAAATTTCAGACTTTCTGGCTACCTCCATGTTTTCCCAACTTCTTAGCCACCCATGGACATTTTATCCAACCAAATCAGCTTGGACTGCCTGCTAACACCCTCATTTTTCAATAAAGATTCATCCTCTTTGCTTCCTAACCTAATCATAACTAGCTTGCACCTGTTCAGAACACTTCAGCAGACACTTTCATTCCTACTTGCAGTTCCTACCATCTGTACACAGATTGGCTTTAAAGCAGATGAGTTCATTTAAAAGTATTCATCTTCTGCCTTCTCTGCAATTTTGAAACCCTGCCTTGCTAGACTGTCTTATTAATTCCAGACCTTAGCTATCATCTTATATTAGCATCAAAACCAGTCTCTTCCACAGTTTTTAATGGATTTTTGTTCAGTTATGCTGTCATATTAACTGTTTCCTTCAAATGTGCGTATCTTCAAGTTATGCTTTGTTAGTGTTTCTATTTCCCTGACAGCATTAAAGGCTCTCTTCCTGATTAGCAACTTAAACAAAATTTCAGCTTCATATTTCTGATGTTCGTTTCTTGGCAATTTTTCTCACACTTTTACACTTAAATACAGATGGTGAGCAGGAAAATATTTCAGAGACTAGATGCCTGAGAGGTCCACTGGCCAGTAGATTACCAGAAAATCAAAGACAGGAGAAGCATTAGAATTGGTGTCAGTAAGACCTCAAGGACAACTTTAATAACTCAGTATTCAAAAAAAAATCCCCAAACCCACCACACATAAACCACCTGGAACCCCTAAAAATCCTGTTTCTTTTCTTTGTTACTTCACCTTGAGGAAGCATCTTTCTTCAAAATTGAGAACTGGAAAAATTAAATTCTTGCAGAATAAACTACACTTAAAAATCACTTCAGAAAAAGTAACTTATATTTTAAGACATGAACTCTACTTCATATTTATTCTTTTTTCTATATCATAAACTCATCTTTGACAAGCACTGACTAAATCAATATTTTACTCTTGTACTTCTCTTATTAAAGAAAAGAGTGTTTGGAAACCAAAATTGAAAATATCAGGTACAGAGGAGCTGGGGCAAAGAACAGAAAGGGCAGCATTCAGTGAGTGCACTAAGCTCTGTGTGAATCTCTCCTACCCAGCGTAGGCTGTAAAAATCAGGAATGCTCTTTCACTTGCACCCAGTCTTATGCTTCTCAAGGACAGGCATTTAGCTGGGATCAGCCCACCTGCCCTTCCCTACCACAGATACAGATCTTACTAGCCAGGAAGCAGGGCAAGCACCAGTGCAGAGGTCTTCTCCCCAGGTCCACACACTCCGTGGTTGCTCCTGGGGCTTGGGTCTCATCTGTGTATGCAAGCACTTTTAGGTCACCTACCACTCTTTGAGGCAGCAAACTTTGGCAGAGCTTTATATCAAAGGATCTGAAGAACGCAGGCTCTGGGGAACTATAGTGGAGGCAATAAAATACAAAACTAGAATACTTGGGTGCTAACTCAAGAATACCATTAGGATGGCACCTGCTTACCTTGTGTTAGGCTATGGCACTGTACGTGTTCTGTCTTCAGTCTATTTTTAACTTAATCCAGCTAAATAGCAAACTTTGCAACATGTAGACCCATTTCCAAGAAAACTAACACAACATTTACAAAACCAAAGTAATTGAAATATTTCTTTCTTTGATTATTTGCTTAGAATAATTTCCAAGGAGACATTCTGAAAGCTATTCAATAGCTTTTGGCATTTAGGAGGGAGGATGCACTCAATTTATATGGGTCAGCTCTGTCCTCAGGTATGTGCTTTTCATTTCAGGAAGACTCCTATACTTTCTGTCATCCAAGAACAAAACTAATTAAGCCCCCTGTGTCCAATTATTGGTTCTATTGATATGTTCTGAATTATCTATCTGCTTCCTAAAAATGTATTGTTTGTGTAAAGAAAGTTAGGACTAAATTCTCTGTCAGCTACTTCTCCAAAGGAAAAACAAACAAACAATGCCCCCAAAACACACCCTCCCCCCCTAAGGCCAAAAAAAAACAAACAAAAAAATCAGAAAAAAAATCTCCTCCCTTCAAGCCTGCTATATTCCAGTCTAAACGAGAACTAAATCTGACCCTTACTGTTTTTACACAGTTGAGCTTGTTATGATGGGAACAGCAGTCATGTGATTGCCACTCTAAGTTTTATTTTAAATAATTTTATCTGTGGTCTAGTTGTTGTCTAAAAAGATGAGGCCACATCTGGTCAAGTGCGCAGTCAGTCGGTTCAGGACTTCCATTCCCAAATGAGTATTGCAATATTCAGACACTTTACTGACCAGCTTCTCTTTTTTATACAGCCTGGATATAAAGAATTAAAACCCATATACCTCCCAGAAGCTGTTCACTTCTTAGACCATCTGGGTAATGAGAGTATCATTTAACACCACATAAAACTGTGACATCTGGAAAGGAAAAGGCCAGCCTGATATTATCACACATACAAGCAGGACTAACCAGCTTTTAATCAGCCATTCTGGGTTTGTGGGGTGGCTTTTTTTGCGGTTTGTTTTGGTTTGGTTTTAAACAGTGGAGTTCAAGTAAATGGATGTTTGTTTTAAAAAAGATTTGAAAAGCAGACAAATAAAGGATTTCCAACAAAGGAAAGCATCTTCAATTTAAGTTACAACCATCTTAACTAAAAATATGAATGTGATGAACAACTACAGTCAGGATTTCTTTAAAGAACAAATATGAATAACCCAAGAATGCAATAGAAGTGCAAACTTCATAAGCATAAGGTAAAGAAGATCTGTGTTGCCTGAGGGAATAAGAAAAAAAAAACCTCAGAAGATATTTAATATACCACAAAGTTAATAGCAAAATATTTGGAAATGTTCTATATGTGCCTGCCTAAAGCTTAAATGGGCTCTGACCTGCAATAGAAGCTCCTGGACTTAAAGCAGTCCTCTCCTGAACCAATTAAAGGTGTGGAGGCACAAATGTGACTTTATGATAGTTCCACACACCTCCTGGCATGGCACAACTGTGAGTCCTGAGGCTCACCCATGGGATTTTGTGCTCAAAAGTGGGTTTTAATAGCTGGTTTTGTAGATAATCATCTCCCTTCACATTTAGGAGCGATAAGCACTACCCACGGTCATTTCATTCCCATGTTTAGGCTCCAACTTTTTAACATTCATGTATTTCTTAAAGAAATGCAAGCTTAAACATTAAAGTGGTGCCATTTTACTGACAGGAAAGAAAACCAAACAAAAAATCCTCACAAAGCACAAACAGTAACACCAGTCCTGCGCCTACAGTAAATTCACATGCACACTCATCTTTCTCCATTTATCAATCCAAGAGCAGGCATTTTCTGCAGGCCGTATTTCCCCACTTTATTTTATTTGAGATGATTCATCTCAGGCACAACAAAACATCTGATTGTGCTCATGTCCAGCATCACCCTTCTGCAGGCAGACCAATGAGACAGCAACATGCAAAACAAGCAAATACATGTGTTTCCTACAGAGTTGCATTCAGGGGACAGAGATCAGCGGTGCAAGCATCATCAAAGGTTCCCATGATCAATAGAAGCACAGCTCTTAATCTGCATTGGTATATCTGTGCCCCCGTTATGGCCAAATTCCTAATTTCGCGTTGTTTCCTTCCACGCAATCAAGGCATTTTCTTCCAGACCAGTATTCCCAGGAAAGCTGGATAAATACATGGAATGCAGCTGTCCTTAGCTGTTAAGTCGGATGAATTTCCTTCCCCAGTCCAGATTAATCACAGCACTTAAGCACTTGAATTCTTTGTGAGGACCCTATTTTCCCAATAAAATAAAAAGTTAGGAGCATCTGTGAACCTGATTTTTCACATGTAAGAATCAGCACTCAATACTCCTTTGGGGTTCCACTGCCTAAACAAAAGCACCCAGTACTTCTGGGTGGCTGAAACATACCCAAAATGCCTGCATAGGACCCACGGGACACCCAAGCTCTTCTGGAACTGCAGTTGGAGGCCCTGCAGAATACTCTAGAGTATCTCAAAGGGTAACAGTGCATAGACAGATGAGCTCCTTTTCAATGCGATTGCTGCTGGAGGAAATAATTACATTTTCACCTCTCCAGACTGCTTTTTTTCAGCCATCCTCACTTGATTGGCTGAAACTGTGGATTTATTCTTATTTTTTCTCTTCTGGGAATACCACGTTAAGTACTACATAACTATAAAATCAAAAACAGTTCTTGTACTTTCCAAATACAATGCTCTACTATATTGCCTCATTGGATATAATAATAGGCAGATTTCTCATATAAGCTGTCTTTTTTTCTTTTAATTGCCTTTCAAATACTGAAAACATCTACTTAGCCATGCTAAGCTTTTGTTCAACCTTATCTGATCACAACCACTGTACAAGCAACCTAACATGAAATGCCTCTATCATCACCTCTATCACTTTGTTTCTACTCCTGTTCAGTATCTGACTTAATTCAATACAATGCAACAAAAAGCAGAATTCCGAATGAGGATAATCTCAAACCTATTTTAGCATTGCAGTTAGTGATACACCTTTCTGAGGCCTCCTCCTTAAAATAGTTAAGGACATGAATCACCCAAGTATATAGTGTCAGTGACACCAGCAAGACACATGAATCCAGTTTTACACAACCTGCAATAAGATAGGCATTTAGGAACCTACATGGATCACAGAGATATCCAGAAAACCCATATCTAATCCTTGAAGCGCCCACATTGCTACCAATAACGTCGTATTTTGGCTAAAGTCTGCACTGGTCATCAGTAAGTTACTTAAGACTCTCCAGAGATACTCAAGCTTCCCACCAAAACCAGGTACACACTCACAGCCAATGACTCTGAATTTTGAAGGCAACAGGAGATTCATGGCAGACCTCAGAAGGAGCAGTGTGTCTTTGGAGGGACTCAATTTTCTCTATGCGTTTAGGCTGTGCAAATGTTCTGATAAACACAGAATTTTAATGCTGACTCCTGCTTGCTCATCAATGGTTACAACTGGTCCACAATCATTTCTTAAATATCCTGTCCAGATATCAGGTTTCATTAACAACGAAAACTAAATTTCACTGGCAGATCAAAGATGACTGTAGCTTCCTTGCAGCTGCTAAAATTGTTTAAAAGCAGGAATATTTTCTTACAGTTGGGAAAAGCAAGACCAAGCTATACCTAGGTTTTCAAGTGTTTTCTTTAAATAAAAGCACAAATAAATTTTTCCTCAGAGAGTCTAGAATAACTATTTCAGAGAGCGAACCAATCCTACAACTACTGTGAAAAGACCTGGTTCATCATCACACTTAGCACTGCCTGCTCATAAAGAAGCAGCCTTTTAATCTAACTGGGTTGGTCTAAAGTCTGCAATGAGTTAGAGTGAATAATTCAAAATTACTTGTTTGTAACATCTCTCCCTGCTCATTAGACCAATTCCAGAGAAAACAGTGTCGTCAACAGATTTTGTTATTTGCATTTAAATGAACAATATTTCCCATAGAAGTTGCAAATTCTTACTCCAAGTGGCACTAGCAAGCTCCATGTTGCATTAGGCTCTCCTACTCGTTAGCAATGCTACAGTAATATCTCACATCTAAAAACAGACTGTGAGATTGCTTCAGGGTGTACACTTTTATCTCCTCTCTTGGCTGGATTACATGTAGCGACAGTACTGAAAAGCTGGATGGACAACACAGCTCACCTCTGTAAGGCAGCTGTGCATCTCACCCTGTCTCAGCTGCCTGAGGAAGGGAACCAGCACAGCAGGAGGCAGAGAGTGACTCTGCCTGGTCATAACATTAACCACAGCAATATTCCAAGAGAAGAACAGTGTTCTCCATCAATAATAAATTAGACTCAAGGAAACATAATATTGAACATATATTTGAATATTTGATGGCCCAGCAGTGAGCTGGCTGAACGGAAGTACAAGATACAAACCTGATTTGTGATGTCTTTGCTTATATTCCATGCAAAAGTATTCCAGGTGAGCAAGCATGCACAGCTAGGACATGCCAGACCCACACCAGGGCCATGACAACTACAGCTACATTATTTGATCCAGGAGTACCTCTGCTGCAGATACACATCCTGGCAATGCTCTAACTTTGCATTGTGCAGCCAGACATAACTAATGGAATAAAAAAAAATAAGATATTACTATCTCAGAAAATTACTGAATATGTATCAATTCTTTACGTCATTTGGAAAAACACACATCAGCTGCAAAGATCTTTACAAGGGCTACTGGCAACAACATCTGCATTGGGCTTCAGGTAATTGTAGGCAAATTATTGTACTTTTAAACTAACAATGAGTTATACTGAACCTGCACAGGCACATAGATATTTTTACCAAAACAGTAAGATCTAGGAAGATGCAGCTACAAGAGGTTTCAGACCTTAAGCCACTCAACTAAGATAGTTCAGTTTAACTTCTTTACTGTTACCTGTCTTTCATCATGTTGCAGCTGCTAGAAGAATACAGAGGATAAGCTGCTGTGCTGCAGGGGACTTGGAAGAAAGAGCAGGGTCTTGGGGAAGGAGCTGTGCTGATAGCAAACTGCCCACAGCACAGACATCTACCTCCTCTCTCACCCTTCACCATAACCTTTCCTCACAAGCACAGAAAAATCAGTTTTGCCTGCATTACTGAGAAGCTTTGGGGCTACAGGGTGTACAGCCTCTCTCCCCACCAACAGCAACAGCCTCTGCCTGTGACTGCTATTGCCCAAGAAATTCCTGCCCCCCAGCAGCACCTGTCCTAGGGAACCAGCAGCAGTCTTGCCAACATAATTGCTTCCCTTTTTAAACCAAACTACTTATATGAAGAACTTTTGTAGATACATTTCTGCTTTTTCTGTGCTTACTGTTCCACATCCATGAGTTGATTTAGCTTTAACTTTTTTAGGCAGAATGTTTTGCACCAAAATCTTTGGCAGTGTTGCTGCTTGGAAAACAGAAGTGGTACTACTGACATAATTGCTCAAGACAAGGATAGACTCAGCCTGTGGAAAAGATGGAATAATTTCAAACTGCCAGCTTTCACTTGTCAGTACACTGTGCACTTTGGGTAAATACAGCCTAACCGTAACTCCAGTGAAAATAAAAAAATGAAGACCAAAGGTCTGACCAGGAAGGCAACAAACAGGGTTCTGTCCCATTTGAGAATGGAGGCTTGGAGTATAGTCAAAGTATATGCTAAGTATACTCAAAATAGTTACGTGTAAGTAAGGGAGCAAAAAGGGCTTACTCAATAAATGTTAAGGTCGGCATTCCGATTATTCCTTCGAATTTAATGGCTAATTTAAGATAGCTTTGGTTTGCTTTTTTGAGGTTCTGTGCAATTTCCCTTTGACTTCAATGGGATTAACAGATGCCTCATATTTCTAAAAATGAGCTCTTTCAGTGCCTTGTGTGCTAGCCATAGCATTTATTTTCATTTTTTTTTTTTTTTTTTTTTTACTATATGACAATTTATAGCTAAAGTGTTTAGAGTTCTGTAGAAAGTAGAACTTGGCTTTTATTTTAGTATAGTCACCCTCCAGAAATTCTTTTACTCATGGAAGTTAAGTAAAAAGGAGCCATGAAGTTATCCACTGTCACCTCCTGTATAAGTGTTCCTGCTTTAATGTCAATAATTTCCCATATTCATAAAAGGGACTGTGCAAAAACGTTTTCCTTAGTCCTCCATTGAAAACACTGTGACCAGGTGAGGTTTTTCTTCTTCCCCACCTTCAGCTCTAATTCCCATTTCCAGTCATACTAAGCTTTCACTATTGCATTTGAAGATGCTTTGGGCAACTCGTGACATATGAATTGTCTCCATCGCCTCAAAGAGCTGGAGTTCTCAAGTCAACTACCCGCTTCATTGCTACCTGGCTGTTACTCTGAAATGGATGGAAGCCCCAATTGTGACTCAGTCTTTTTCTATAATTATTAAACTGCTCTAATTATTAACCAGGAAAATGACTATGTCACAGAAGTTCCTAGAAAAGATGTCCCTTTACAAACCAGACAATATTCTAACACGAAGACTCATACCTTTTTTAAAAAAATCAAATTTAATTGCAAAAAAAAAAAAAGTTAAATCCATTGTCAAGCTTGCTTTCACTTAGCAACTTCTCAGTTCGAGCCCACACAATGAAGACATTGTTTCACCTTCAGCTGACAGCAGAAATATCTGGGATGCGCAATAACACATAGAGCTGCCTGACGAGAGATCAGCCAGCCAGCTGAACACATTGTCAGACCACCTCCTCCAAAAGCAACCCCCACGAGCCTGATCCTCCAAGGTGCAAAGAGCCTTGTCTCCTGCTGACTGCGATAGGAACAGAAAGCAGACAAAAAGTTGTAGGAGACGATCAGAATCTCTGAGACCTGGGCTCTTACAGGGCTCAGATTTCAAATGCCTGGTTCTTACTGCAGATGTGCAACAGAAATAAAACTTCCTACAACTCCAAGGTACTGTTACGTTTGAACAGAACATGGCCAAGCCTTAATGCTCATTGGGACATTAGAGCTCCTTTCTAAAACATAGAAGCCAGCAGTACAGGCGAGCAAGTTTTAAAATCAGGTTGAAAGCCAACTCCTTAAATGTACTAGGCCAAGAATGATGCTGCATTTACTTGTGGTTCAAATTACAAAATCATCTTCTCTTCCCAAAGTAGTAGTGAGGAAAAAGAAAAACAACCCCCAAACCCAGCAAATGGCAGGTATACAGCAAACAGAGCACTCAGACAAAAGGGCTTCAAGTAAATTGCAGGGCTCAGGGATACTTCTATCTCCCAACTGTGCGTTGGCATGAGGGTCAGACACTACTCATACGCCTTTCTCCTTCCCCCAGGGCAAATTCAGGACCAGAACTCTGTATTTCAGAAGGGACTTTTAAATTAATTTTTCTTTCCTTTTTGGTCCTCCTTCAGATTCTTGCACTCCTAGTTGTACGTGGCATTTCTTGAAGGAAAAAGATAAATGTCTTCTCCACATCAGCCTATTTACCACCATTTTATTACTACTTTTTAGCCTAGTGCTTGAAGCATTGTCCTCTGAAATGTGAAGACCAGAGAACAGAGATAAGCACAAAATCTAAATTTTTTTAAATTTATTTTTTCCCTAGCAAAGTGTTGTTATACCAAAGATTTGCACTATAATTATTTTTAATAAAAATTACTGTGGCTGCCATGCTGTTAGATAAACATTGCACTTCTGCCTTCATTCAGCTTTTTATCTGGTAGTTAACTATTTAAAATATTTGCACTGTTATGCTTGTGTCTAGTCACAATAGTTGGTCATTTAGAAAAGATTTTAAGTTTTTTGTTTATTTACTGGTTTTGAAAAGGCATATCAAACAACTCATAGAGATTAAGGAAAACTATTTAAAAAGCAGTGTTAATAATGAATTGCTCAGACCCGTTATTTGATGGCAGGCCAGGGATCCACTTTACAAATTCATGGTTCAATATATTCAAGTGAAAATAGGTAGCTAAGCAAGATACTTTAAACAAGAAAAATGACATATGAGACCAAATAAAAAAAGATCCTTTCAACAAAAAAAAACACTAAATATGTATGACTATTCCAGATGTTTCCTGAGATGAAACAAAACATGCAACGACTGTTAACAGATTGATGATACAGGATTAAAATGGCTGGAAAAAAATTCCAAGGCACTGAATATATGTGACACCTGAAGGCTTCAAGGTTAGTCTGGGAGTCCCAGAGAATAGAGGTTACAGGACGTCGATCATCCATCAGGTACCTGCAAAAGACCAAAGGAAACCCACTAGCAGGGAAAACATTAAGGGCCATTCATGAGAAGGAGGGGAATGAGTATGTCCAAACATATGGAAGAATTACTACATTTTCTTCACAGATTTATTTTTGCCTCCAAGAAGACAAAGAACAAGTATCCAGAGCATTTCAGTGCAATGGTGGTTTGCGATCCAAGGTTTTGGATTTGATTACAAAGCCTAGTAAGGTTGCATTTTTCACCTCTGCAGTAATAAGAACCTAAAGTTACATGCAGTTCAATTGATTCCGTAAAAGACAAAAGCCAGCATATGGTATTTTGATGTCTGTTTTAATCCTGTAGTTCCCAGTTGTCACATTAAAATACACAAAATCCTCTAATAGTTGTCTGGTTTTGTTCATTATTCTTGAAAGTGCTTAGGTAAACAAGAAAAAAATGTACAATTTGCAGAAGTCACCATCCTGTGTTTCAACATAAACTAATAGGCTTGTATGCGTTTCCTAACAAAATGCCATGTACACATCCAGCCAAATGTGTGGAATCATATCTCCCAGCCAGGTCACTGCCCCTTATGAATTACAACATGTATTGAAGATGCCCAAAGAAATAGAAAAACATCTATGCCATCTTTCTTCAAAACAGACTAGACTTCTGATAACATCCATATTGGTAATAGCATCTACAGCAAGTCAGATAAGTTGCCAGTCGTGCTATGCCAGTTCATACCATCCAACAGACACCAAGTCTGCGTGACCAGGAAATAACCCACTTCCCTTTCTTACTTCCCAAAAGGCAGTCATCTCTGCCAGAAGTCTCTGAGAGGGGGAGATAGACCCTCCACAGCATTAGTCCTTTTATTGACAAGCCTTTGCTCTGCCCTCTAAAGACTGTCATCTTCTATTTTAGCCTTTGCTCAGAATCATAGAATCATAGAATAGTTAGGGTTGGAAAGGACCTTAAGATCATCTAGTTCCAACCCCCCTGCCACGGGCAGGGACACCTCCCACTAAACCATGCCATCCAAGGCAATGAGATCCAGCACCAGCTTGCATTTAACCAGCCGATCAGATCCACACGATGCTGTATGTGTTCCTTCCATTCCACAATGCTATGCAATAACAAAGCAACTTGTGTCCTTTAAAAAAAAAATTAATTATAGTAGCCACAGCTGCATTTCTTACAATTCTTTGCTAGTCTTTTCCTAAACCAAAGTCATGCCCCTTAACATAGAATAGATGTTGCAATGTATGGGCAACCTCGAGTCACTTCAAGGTATTCCTGCTGCAGTGGGGACTCTACACAGTGGTGCTGCTCATCCTTAGCTGGCCAGAGCTACAGGTAGCCCAGGGCACAGAAAGCTGACACCAGAGCCACCAAGGCTTTCAGTGAACTCCATAAAGTGTACCTAGTTCCCCTCCTACCCGCCACATGAGTACTGAAATCTCTATTGTTTAATTCCACTTGTTGCTCTGACTTTCCAATGTGGGTGTTAAACAAATTTAGAATCTTTGGGTTGTTTTCTTTGGCTTTCAACCACTCACTAATATTTACTTTTAATCCTGGCAATTTAATACTGGGGGAAAATCAGACCCCAGTAAAATCAACAGAGGTGTTAGATTCAGTGAGACCACTGTTTTTCACAGTCTCACTAAGTTTGCCATCATGCCATCATAGCTCAGTGAATGTGCAGTGCCAAGCAATTTCCTCAGGAGGAGAGTTCACTCTGCTGTTTGCATTAGAAAAGCAGAAGAACAGGAAGATAAACAGAGAGGCAGGGTTTAGAGAGAAGGGCAAATCTTTGACTGTGGATCATCTAGGTCTAGAGCAGATTAAATGCAGAAATTTAGGAATAATTCAGGTCAGGGGAAAAAAAAAGAAAAAAAAGAAATCCTGAGAAGGTGAGTCCTGCTAAGAATTCAGAGAGATATGAAAATAACGCAATCACTCCAAGTATATTTGTCCAAAAGTACTGCGGGAAGTGAATTGTTACTGTGTTAGAAACAGGCTGTGACATCAGTGCTTCTTTCCTTAGCTATCACATCAGCCCAAGAGAAATAGAAGCCTGATGCAGAGCACTGTGCTTCAGATACTGGTGAGGCAGCAGAGCTGATACCAACAAATTCAGCCTAAGGCAGAGAATGTGCTGAGCAACTCCATAGGTACAGCAGAACCCAAACTGCTTTTGTCTAAGCTCTCAAGCCAAAAGCAGATGGATATGACATGGAGATCCAAACGTAACAGCCTGGGTTCAGAGTAGAACCCCTTCTCCTCCTCCAAAAACAAAATAAAAAATTAAAACCGGGACAATTCAAAACAAACCAGCAGAGACACTGAAGACCTAAGGCGAGCGGGGTGGTGAGCGGGATGGTGAACACTCGCCGTACGAGCAAGGCTCGGTCTGGGAGCTCTGCTCTGGCTGCGCCGGGGGTGGCCAGCGTAAGCACCCAGACGGAGCCGATGGGAAGGGAGGCTGTAGTGCAGAGCTCGGGGTATCCTAAGGGAAGGGTGAGCAATGGGCGGGGCTACACTCTGCGTTCCCTGGTGGAGGCCCTCCTGCAGCAAGTGGCTGAACTGCAGGAAGCTGTTACCAGGATGAAAGGTGTCAGGGAAGCTGAGGGGGAGCAGCACCGCTTGCTCCGGGACCAGACTGTTCCTGGGCCTCGGGTGTCTACTGTTGCCCATGCAGGAAAGGAGGCTGCTAACCCAGGAAGCTGGGAAAAGGTAACAGAAAAAAACAACAAAAAAAGAAGGAAGGGGGTAATTAAAAGCAGGGGGCTTCCTCCTATATCTGTGTCCCTACCCAGAACCGCTTTGCTGTCCTGCAGGGGGCTGATGAGCAACAGCGCTCTGCTATCCTGCAGGGGACTGATGAGCAACAGCGCTCCCACCAGGCGCAACCAGCTAGTGCACTGGTAAAGAAGGTCACTACTGGTGCTGCCAGGAAAAAGCGGCGGGTCGTAGTAGTCGGGGACTCTAATCTGAAAGGCACAGAGGCACCCATCTGCCGGCCTGACCCAGCCTCAAGGGAGGTGTGTTGCCTACCAGGGGCTCGGATCAGGGATGTGGCCGAGAAGCTGCCTGCTCTAGTCGGTCCCACTGACTATTACCCACTCCTGGTAATACATGTGGGTGCTACTGATATAGATAGCAGTAGCCTGGAGACTATAAAGAAGGACTACAGGGCTCTGGGAGAGGTGGTTAGGGGCTCTGGAGCTCAGATTGTCTTTTCGTCAATTCTCCAGGATACAGGGCAGGACCTTGAAAAGGCTAGGAGGATTGGGCAGGTTAATAAATGGTTAGAAGGGTGGTGCTATAGTCAGGGGTTTGGGTACCTTGACCATGGGACTCAATATAGTAGGCCAGGTCTCCTGGGGGCTGGTGGAGCTGGTCTGACAAACAAGGGGAAGAGTGGATTTGGTAGGAGGCTTGCCAGGCTGGTCAAGGATGCTTTAAACTAGATGTGTTGGGGGAGGGGGGCATCATTCCATCCCAACACACCCAGTCGGTTGGTAGCACTTATAGTAAACATTCGGAGCAATGTAGGGATATTCCAGCTGCTCCAGCCAATGACCCAACTTCAATTGGATCTCGGCTCAAATGCCTCTACACAAATGCCCGTAGTATGGGGAACAAACAAGAGGAATTAGAGATGTGTGCACATCTACGGGGGTATGATATCATAGGCATCACAGAAACATGGTGGGATGGCACCTATGACTGGTGTGTTGGAATGGAAGGTTACCGGCTCTTTAGGAAAGACAGGCCTGGCAGACGGGGAGGGGGAGTTGCTATTTATATTGGGGATAGGCTAGAGAGTATGGAACTCTGTCTGGGGACAGGTGAACAGTCGACAGAGAGTTTGTGGGTCAGGGTTAAAGGGAGAACAGCGATGGGTGACATTATTGTGGGGATCTGTTACAGACCGCCTGACCAAGGGGACTTGCTGGACGAAGCGCTCCATAGGCAGATAGGAGCAGCCTCACGCTTGCAGGCCCTTGTTCTCATGGGAGACTTCAACCACCCTGATATCTGTTGGAGGGATGGTACGGCCCGGTACAAACAATCCAGAAGGTTCCTCGATTGCGTGGAAGACAACTTCCTTCTGCAAGTAATAGAGGAGCCGACAAGGAGAGGTGCCATGCTCGACCTCGTCCTCACCAACAGGGAAGGGCTGGTTGGGAATGTAACGCTCCAGGGCAGCCTTGATTGCAGCGATCATGAGATGGTCGAGTTTGAGATCCTCAGGACAGTGAGAAGAGCGTGCAGCAAGCTCAGTGCCCTGGACTTCAAGAGAGCAGACTTTGGCCTCTTGAGGAACCTGCTCAGTAAGGTTCCATGGGATACAGCCCTAGAGGGCACGGGGGCCCAAGACTGTTGGTTGATATTCAAGGATCATCTGCTGCAAGCTCAGGAGCGATGCATCCCAACTAGAAGGAAGTTCAGCAGGAGGGCCAGGAGACCTCCTTGGATGGATAAGGAGCTGCTAAGCAAAATTCGAAGGAAAAAAGAGGCTTATAAAAGGTGGAAGCAAGGTCAGGCGGCCTGGGGAGAATACAGGGATGTTGTCCGGGAAGCTAGGGACCAGGTTAGGAAAGCTAAGGCCCATTTAGAATTAAACTTGGCTAGGGATGTTAAGGATAACAGGAAGGGATTTTATAGGTACATTGCCGATAAGAGACAGGTTAGGGACACCGTGGGCCCTCTCCAGAAGCTATCGGGAGAACTGGCTACCCTGGATTTGGAGAAGGCTGAGGTTCTTAATGACTTCTTTGCCTCAGTCTTTACGGGCAAATGCTCTGACCACACCACCCAAGTCTTGGAAGGCAGACGCGGGGACGGTGAGGGTGGGGACCCTGGGCCCACTGTGGGGGAGGATATTGTTCGGGACCACCTTAGGAACCTGAATGTATACAAGTCCATGGGACCGGATGAAATCCATCCAAGGGTCCTGAAGGAGCTGGCAAATGAAGTTGCTAAGCCACTGTCCATCATATTTGAAAAATCATGGCAGTCAGGTGAAGTTCCCGATGACTGGAAAAAGGGAAATATAACCCCCATTTTTAAGAAGGGAAAAATGGATGACCCAGGGAATTACAGACCAGTCAGTCTCACCTCTGTGCCTGGCAAAATCTTGGAGCGGATTATCCTGGAAGCCATGCTAAGGCACATGAAAACCAACAAGGTGCTTGGTGACAGCCAGCATGGCTTCACTAAGGGGAAATCCTGCCTAACCAATCTGGTGACCTTTTATGAAGGGGCTACGGAACTGATGGACAGGGGCAGAGCAGTTGATGTCATCTACCTGGACTTGTGTAAAGCCTTTGACACTGTCTCCCATGACATCCTTCTCTCTAAGTTGGAGAGACATCAATTTGATAGGTGGACCACTCGGTGGATAAAGAACTGGCTGGATGGCCACATGCAAAGAGTAGTGCTCAGTGGCTCAGTGTCCAGCTGGAGACCAGTAACGAGTGGTGTCCCCCAGGGATCGGTGTTGGGACCGGTCTTGTTCAACATCTTTGTGGGTGACATGGACAGTGGGATTGAGTGCGCCCTCAGCAAGTTTGCCGATGACACCAAGCTGTGTGGTTCGGTTGATACATTGGAGGGAAGGAATGCCATCCAGAGGGACCTTGACACGCTTGTGAGGTGGGCTGATGCCAACCTGATGAAGTTCAACCATGCTAAGTGCAAAGTCCTGCACCTGGGTCGGAGCAATGCCAGGCACAGCTACAGGTTGGGCGGGGAGGAGATTGAGAGCAGCCCTGCAGAGAAGGACTTGGGGGTGTGGGTTGATGAAAAAATGAACATGAGCCGGCAGTGTGCGCTTGCAGCCCAGAAGGCCAACCGTATCCTGGGCTGCATCAAAAGGAGTGTGACCAGCAGGTCGAGGGAGGTGATCCTGCCCCGCTACTCTGCTCTCGTGAGACCTCACTTGGAGTATTGTGTGCAGTTCTGGTGTCCTCAACATAAAAAGGACATGGAAGTGTTAGAACAAGTGCAGAGGAGGGCCACGAAGATGATCAGGGGACTGGAGCACCTCTCGTATGAAGATAGGCTGAGAAAATTGGGGCTGTTCAGCCTGGAGAAGAGAAGGCTGCGTGGAGACCTCATAGCAGCCTTCCAATACCTGAAGGGGGCCTATAGGGATGCTGGGGAGGGACTCTTCATTAGGGACTGTGGTGAGAGGACAAGGGGTAATGGGTTTAAACTTAAACAGGGGAAGTTTAGATTGGATATGAGGAAGAAATTCTTTACTGTGAGGGTGGTGAGGCCCTGGAATGGGTTGCCCAGGGAAGTTGTGAATGCTTCATCCCTGGCGGCGTTCAAGGTGGGGTTGGACATAGCCTTAGATGGCATGGTTTAGTGGGAGGTGTCCCTGCCCATGGCAGGGGGGTTGGAACTCGATGATCTTGAGGTCCTTTCCAGCCCTTACTATTCTGTGATTCTGTGATTCTGTGAAATACCTGTTCCAAAACAAAGAGGTCTCTCACCTCCTAAAGAAATTTTTGATTTGTTACGGGAAATGATATGATATGGGACTCTTATCCAAGATAATAAAGATGAGATCCAGCTATCTAGGGCCAACTTGTGAGCTTAAATGACCGGGGGATAAGGTGACTATTCTATGATTCTATGATTCTATGATAGAATAAATTGAATGTAGATAAACGTAGAATATGGCACACGGAGATAAAGTTAAAATGAACCTTACTGGTGATTACCAGTAGAGAACAGAGACCTTGGAGTCATCATATACAGTACCGTGAAAATATCAGCTCAGTAGCTTTAAAGAAAATGAATAAAATAAAAATAAAATTCAAATGAACAGCCTCACCCTGGTGCTGGACACCCTGATTGAAAAAAAAATAAAAATGAGCTGCCTTTCTTTTTATCTCAAAATTTGTTTTGGGAACATGCTTGGAAATACCTTCTACACAGATTAGTGAGGACAGAGCTGCTGCTTCTCTTTTCTGTACAAAGAAGCCTGTCTTCAACCCATAGTCATTCTTTATATAATCATCTCTGTTCAGGCTCTCACCCTACATTTTTCTATGAACACCTATTTCAGGCCTCAAAGACAGGATACTGGATAAGTGATCTGACCTGGTTAAACTGCTCTTAGGTCCTCCTCTCCATGTGGAAGGGAAATGAATAGAAATCTTTCACAAGGATGTGAAGACTGCTTTAATTTACCTGCATTTTCTCCTGCCAAAGCAAAAGCACCCCATGGTGAAGAGGGGCACAAGCTTGCCCAGTTACAGAAAGAAACAGAAAGGAAATAACTTTAGTGTTCTTATAAAACTTTCCGGAACAGAAGTGAAAATTTTGATGCAGCTCTTCACAGTGAGTAGTGGCAGCATTTTCTATTTATTCTTCACTTACTGGAGATGTCTCAAAAGCAACAAAACAAGCCTTTGTGACAGCATACCTACGCCATTTTCAACTAGCACAGGAATCCCTCAAATTTGTAGAGTTTTTCCAAAAGCCTTGGCTGATTTCTCATAAGTGAAAGTGGATACAAATTCAAACTTTGATTTAATCAAAAAATTGTACACAATCATCATCTATTTCATGCTCTTCACCATGGTATCTGAGCTCTCAAAGAAGATGAGAATTGTGTTTCTCATTTTCTAGGATTAAGTTTTATGAACCGTAGTCATTTAGTACCAAGTTTAAAACACAGGTAGTGTCTCAAACACACTTGAAATTAGAACTACCAAAAAAATAGTTTATTAGCAAGATAAAATGTACTAGGGGAGGTTGCTCAAAAATACAGTAAAAAGAAAAAATATTCCCAGCACCAAGTGAAGAAAAAGAGATACCCTTCAGGAATGAGAAAATGTGGGTGGATGTACAGAATTCTTTATCTACTTTTATCTCTTTCATAGATTTCCACACACCACACACCCCCCTCCTCCGCCCTGGGTAGTGGAATAAGATTTTTTGACATTTCTAGCATAAATATTGTCACTGAACCAGAAGCAGAATTGAAACCTACTAATTAAAAATATCAAACGCTGACACATATTCGCTGTACAAAAAATGAGTCTGGATTCCAAAGACATTTGCAGCAGCCATGCTTAAAAACCTTGATGCTGCTTTGTTGCACGTGAAGGATACTAAATGGGTGTCATTCTTGTCTTTTCTTGCTCTGCTGAAGTCATTATCAGCATACCTCCTTCTGGGCTCTGCTAACCCCATACTGGATTTGGATTTACTGGCTGAAGAGTAATCTGGTAGCACTGTATTTCCATAGATGAAATAGAAATAAAGCTCAGAGAACCCAAAGTAGAGAGAAACTGAATGGAGTCAGGCTGAGGAGGATTTTCTAGGATACCATTTGTTTTCATTGCTATAAAGATTTTCATTTCAGAAGGTACAATTATAATAATTTAGCCTGACTAAATTTTACTGTCTCTATCCAGTATCATCAGTTCAATTTGCAACCTACTGAACAGCCTGTCACTTCCACTCTCGACAGTCTCTGTGGTGGCAATAATACCATTTATCTCCCACCATCACTTGATCTCAAAAAGCTGGATGCAATCCTCAGTAACACTTGGCTGTTTGCCAAATGGTACAGATCTCCTGCTGACACTTCACATGAAAACCAGCTGAGTGAACCAGTGGTATTTTGCAGCAAGTTTAATAAAAGTTAACGTTTTTTGTTTTGTAATTAGAATTATCTCATTTTAACTGTCAAGGCCAAAGTAAAAGCTAGGACATTTTGGCCAATGAAGAAACTTCAGAAAAAACCCTGCCACTCTACTGAAATGATAACACACAGTTTTTCAGGGTTTTGGTGAGAAAGAAAATATTTACAAAATAATCTTAAACCACAGGTTTAATGCATGCATTCAAGTTACAACAAAGATGATAAAAGCTCTAAAACTTTCCTAAGGGGCCCTCCAAAAAGCAAATAACACTATATACCTTGTAATCCTTAAGCCTTACCTTTTTAGATGGTCTATGTATTTAAAAAGAACCCAAACCAAACAAATACAACAACCAACACTCCTTCCTGTCTTAGCTACACTTCCTACTCTCAGCCCTTAACTCTGCTCTCAATTCCCCTCCTCCCCCAAAAATTCTTGCTAAACTGAAGTACAACACACACATCCAGGGGTCTCCTCTCACCACCCCAGTCTTCCTTACACTCTGCTTCAGCTGCTTGTGACGCAAATGTATTTTGCTGCTAATTCTGTACCTTACCAGCTCCCGGGAGGAGGAGGTTTATCTTAGTTCAATGAACATGCTGAAAAGCACAAAACATGCCCATGGCCTAGCTCTCTTTTCAGGGCTTCTTGCTCTAGAATTTTGGCAGATGTGTGTCTAGAATATCTGTTCAATGTCCTTGGTAAGTTTGTATCTTTTAGAAACTGGTTTGGAGTACCTGAAGAGTAAAGTTTCCCCAAAGAATCCATCTAGATTTTACACTGACACCAGTACGCACAAGGACAGAGTTCTGAACAGCCTTCTGTAATATGAGTTATGTTACATTATAGAATATACCTATTAAAAATTGAACTATAGTTTATACAGTATAGTATTCCCACAGAGGATTTTTTTCAATCCTGCTTAACAAAATCAGATTTTCTCATAAGGACTAGAAGAGTACCCGGCAATCTAGCAGTATGAGCATGGCATACAAATTCATCCATTTGGTATGACGCTGAAGTATTTTAGTATCTGCCTCTCTCATGCCATTAGGATAAATTTAGGTCGGCACATTGAAAAGCCTGCCTTTTCAGACTTTTGAAATTAATGTTCAGTAACCAAACTGTCTTGTCCTGGCTTCCTTTCTTCCCTCTCTGCTGCAGTGTAGCTAAAGCTCCACTAATAGCTCAAAAGAAAGCTTTCCAAAGCAACACCTTCCCCTTACCCACCTAAGATTCTTCTTTGTGAAGTGCAGCAGCTCATCTGTCTTCCTCAGCACAACTCCATGGCTTTTTTAAAGCCCAGAATCTTAATTATCTCACATGTTGCTTCAGAAGCCATAGATCTGAATTAATGAGGTTTTGTGGGCATTTTGAGGATACCTGAATTTACTTTTTATAAAACATTTCCCATGTAACTAAAGTTCATGATTCCCCCCCAAAATTTAGATAGGCACATTGCGAGAAGCTGAACTGTATTTTTGAAAAAGAGCTGGTCTTACAGAACAATCACTTTACAAATTGCAGCTGATGATACGAAAAGCTTTCTTCATGCTTGTAAGCACTAATGTAAAGCAACACAGCTAAGAATTAAAGACAGTTTAATGCAGAGTTGAAAAATCTTCTAAAGGAAAAAAAACGAAAAAGATAAAAAGAATTTTTAATGGCTTTCTTATTTTACATTAAATTCCAAAGAAATCATCATAACTATCAGGAGTATCTTTATCTGTAGTACAGAAAAAAATCTATCACTAGGTATTTGGGGGTTTATTGTACTAAGTTCTTTTAGAGGCTGGAAGGACACTGGGATGGATCAGGAGCTGCTGAGCAAAATTCGAAGGAAAAAAGAGGCTTATAAAAGGTGGGAGCAAGGTCAGGCGGCCTGGGAAGAATACAGGGATGTTGTCCGGGAAGCTAGGGACCAGGTTAGGAAAGCTAAGGCCCACTTAGAATTAAACTTGGCTAGGGATGTTAAGGATAACAGGAAGGGATTTTATAGGTACATTGCCAATAAAAGACAGGTTAGGGACACCGTGGGCCCTCTCCAGAAGCTATCGGGAGAACTGGCTACCCTGGATTTGGAGAAGGCTGAGGTTCTTAATGACTTCTTTGCCTCAGTTTTTACGGGCAAATGCTCTGACCACACCACCCAAGTCTTGGAAGGCAGACGCAGGGACGGTGAGGGTGGGGACTCTGGGCCCACTGTGGGGGAGGATCTTGTTCGGGACCACCTTAGGAACCTGAATGTATACAAGTCCATGGGACCGGATGAAATCCATCCACGGGTCCTGAAGGGGCTGGCAAATGAAGTTGCTAAGCCACTGTCCATCATATTTGAAAAATCATGGCAGACAGGTGAAGTTCCTGATGACTGGAAAAAGGGAAATATAACCCCCATTTTTAAGAAGGGGAAAATGGATGACCCAGGGAATTACAGACCAGTCAGTCTCACCTCTGTGCCTGGCAAAATCTTGGAGCGGATTCTCCTGGAAGGCATGCTGAGGCACATGAAAACCAACAAGGTGCTTGGGGACAGCCAGCATGGCTTCACTAAGGGGAAATCCTGCCTGACCAATCTGGTGGCCTTCTATGAAGGGGCTACGGAACTGATGGACAGGGGCAGAGCAGTTGATGTCATCTACCTGGACTTGTGTAAAGCCTTTGACACTGTCTCCCATGACATCCTTCTCTCTAAGTTGGAGAGACATCAATTTGATAGGTGGACCACTCGGTGGATAAAGAACTGGCTGGATGGCCGCACGCAAAGAGTAGTGCTCAGTGGCTCAGTGTCCAGCTGGAGACCAGTAATGAGTGGTGTCCCCCAGGGATCGGTGTTGGGACCGGTCTTGTTCAACATCTTTGTGGGTGACATAGACAGTGGGATTGAGTGCGCCCTCAGCAAGTTTGCCGATGACACCAAGCTGTGTGGTTCGGTTGATAAGTTGGAGGGAAGGAATGCCAACCAGAGGGACCTTGACACGCTTGTGAGGTGGGCTGATGCCAACCTAATGAAGTTTAACCATGCCAAGTGCAAAGTCCTACACCTGGGTCGGAGCAATGCCAGGCACAGCTACAGGTTGGGCAGAGAAGAGCTTCAGAGCAGCCCTGCGGAGAAGGACTTGGGGGTGTGGGTTGATGAAAAAATGAACATGAGCCGGCAGTGTGCACTTGCGGCCCAGAAAGCCAAACATATCCTGGGCTGCATCAAAAGGAGCGTGACCAGCAGGTCGAGGGAGGTGATCCTGCCCCTTTACTCTGCTCTCGTGAGACCTCACTTGGAGTATTGTGTGCAGTTCTGGTGTCCTCAACATAAAAAGGACATGGAACTGTTGGAACAAGTGCAGAGGAGGGCCACGAGGATGATCAGGGGACTGGAGCACCTCTCGTATGAAGATAGGCTGAGAAAAATGGGGCTGTTCAGCCTGGAGAAGAGAAGGCTGCGTGGAGACCTCATAGCAGCCTTCCAATACCTGAAGGGGGCCTCTAGGGATGCTGGGGAGGGACTCTTCATTAGGGACTGTGGTGAGAGGACAAGGGGTAATGGGTTTAAACTTAAACAGGGGAGGTTTAGATTGGATCTGAGGAAGAAATTCTTTACTGTGAGGGTGGTGGGGCCCTGGAATGGGTTGCCCAGGGAGGTTGTGGATGCTTCATCCCTGGCGGCGTTCAAGGTGGGGTTGGACATAGCCTTGGATGGCATGGTTTAGTGGGAGGTGTCCCTGCCCATGGCAGGGGGGTTGGAACTCGATGATCTTGAGGTCCTTTCCAACCCTTACTATTCTATGATTCTATTCTATGATTCTATGACATAAGGCCATTAATAACTAGAGGTTGTGTATTTCCATATTTATTTACATTTATGCCATAGTATGCATGTTTGTTATATCTCATAATGTGTTAGCCTCACTTGTAATTGCCATATCAAGTACAAACTTTGGCTTAAACCCCTAAGTTTTATACCTCCCATACAAGGTCTGGTATCATGGGGCAGGGAGTACTCATCAGACCTCCTACTGCCTCCCTCTTGGGTAACCTGTTTAGCTCCTTCTGCCTCAGTTCCTATTCCATCTCCCACTTACAAAATATTTGGAATAGGATCCTATTCACTTATTACTTCATGAGGACACTGTGTATTTGTTTTGCCTCCAGAAATCTCCACGTATGTCTTTATTTCCTAAGAATAATCTTTTCAACAGCAATAAAGCGGAAGGAATACTAGATCAGCAGTAATGAGAAGAGCTGTCAATGTTATCAATGAAAATATTCAAGGTACTCTTGTATTTCTAAATGCCCACTTCAACATTCAAGTAGCTTTTTTTTTTTAAAAAAAAAAATCTGTTTAAAAAACAGATATTTATGTTTTCTTAATAATTGAACAGAAATTTCAGTGCTGTGGTGCCAGCACTGCGTTGTAATGGTATCATCAGCTGCACGATCTGGAGCAGGCTCTTGTCTGTTGTTATCAAGTTGGCTCTCCAGCTGAGAACCCTTCTCTTCAATGCAGTATTTTTTTTCCTCCTTGCAGCAGTATCATTTTCCTTCTCAGGCAGGGCCCAACAGTCACCAACTGTTCAGACAACTATTATTAAAATACCAGAATATGAAGCTTCACTAATTCTTGACTCTCTACATCCTCTTCAAAAGAAGCAAACATACACAGGTAAAAGAAGATAAATGCTAGCATCAGTGAATGCTAGAACCAGTCATTTAAACTCAGCAATAAGACCTGTTGCAAGCTTTCTTTCCCTGCCTAACAGTCTAGTTAAAAACTCTGACATTGTTTTCAACTTCATCTATTTTAGATTATTTTCAGTCTCTGGTTTAGATTACTCTCAATTTTATGTCTCTAGTTAATTAATTGGCATCTGTTACCGTAACACATGAATGCTTTGCAATTTTCAAAGCACTTTTTCTTTCCATTTTAATGAATTTATTCCTCTATCAGCCACCAGGCACTGGGGAGATCTGCATTCTAACCCACATGCTGAGGGCTGCCTGAACATCCCTTATTAAGCAGTCATTAGAGAACATTTATAAGGAATTCTTAAAGCAGAGATCAAAACCTAAACTTTCTACAGTCCAGATGAGCAAGTCCCTCTTGTCCAATAACTCATATGATTATGTCCAAGCTTCTACAGAAAGGGGAAAAAACACTCTTGCCTAACATAGTGTGTCACTGTAAGAAGGAGAAAGCACAGGAGAAAAGCCCTCCCTCCCTATTTAGGAGGCACACATACTGGCAGATAGTGTATAAAGAGGACAATACCACACACACTGTCTCCTGAAGAGGAGCTGCTTTGCCCAAGGCTCTGCAGCACACACACATCAGTTGATTTCCAAGCAGCCCACCTGCAGGCATCATTTGCACCTCAAGGCAGCAGCTCAGTGGTGTGTGGATCATTCTTTTGACTCCGTGGATGCTGTAAATGCCAAGTTTCTCAGGACTCACAAAAAGATACATGTCCAGGGGCACGTGCAAGGGCACAGCCTGGCTGACCAATGGACTTTTATCAGCTAACAAAACATTCTGAGGATCAGTCTTACACCTCTGCAAACCTGCCTCACTTGAGGCACTCGTGAAATCAGGCCCACCAGGATGGCTGTTTGTTTATCAAGATCTTACTCAAAGTTCATAGCCCAGCTGAAAACTGAAATCCTTAGCCATTTGCAACTGATCAAGCCCTGTTTGTACTCTAACACCTTCTCTGTGAGTGTTGATCCCCAGATTATTGGCTTCCCAGTGCTCACACAGAGGCAGTCAGCTGATGAAAAACACAGGCTGAGCTCCCAAGGACATTATTCCAAAACTCTGAGACATGATTAAAAACTTACAAATCATACATTACCCCTACTGTGAAGCAGATTGATTGGCATTGCTTTCTTCCAAAGGACCCAGGCTTTATCTGGCACATGAGAAATTCTAACACATGCCAAGTGTAACACTTTCAACTGGCCTTAGAACTCAAAAACTGTGCACTTAAAATAGGTTACACACAGATACGTATGGAGGGAGAGCCAGAGAGAATGATGGCTCAAAAAATAGGCTCAAAGTACTTCACTTTGCTGCCTCAGATGACTGGTTTAATATAGCATATTTTGATTACTTTGCCCCCATAAAATGGAGTGACTTTCAGAGAGGTTTGAAAAAATCCTCCCAAAAACCACTCTATTCAACTTGTTGGCATTCACACCATGATTCCCAGTATAACCTCATGCAGCAGTGGGACTAGCTGCGCCAGTGCCTCCAAGGATGTCCTCTTATAGAGTAGGGCCCTCTTCCTCATATGCGCTAGTGCTATCCAGACCTCTTCTCAGGCAGAGTGATTCCCCCTTGATTCCCCAGCTGGAAAGCTTTCCTAGCTTCTCTGCCAAAAATCAGAATTGCCAGGACAGTCATGGTGGCAACTAGTTTTCTTGCTCCCAACTAGTTTCACAGTCCACAGCTTGTGCCATAAAAAAAAGATGAATTTTTGGAGCCATACCAAGCTTCCCTTCTTCTTGCCCACTTCTTTACCTCAGTGCACTGGAAAAAGTTCCTTGTGACAGACTGGCAGCTAAAAATAGTTTGATCTGAGATTTGCACCCTGTATTACTTCATGGGATTTAAATGGCTACAATAAGGCAAATAACATATTCAGCTACAATAAGGCAAATAAAATACATTCAGCTTTTGCCAGGTTACCTAACCAGATGAGGGGAGTTTTCAGCACAGTTCATGTCCTGTCAGATCTTTTGCATGATAATTGAGTATTTCTGTAATAACAATTATTCATCAGGTAAGACTTTTGCTTCCCCTTCCAAATTTTCCAGATTTTTTTTAACCTAAAAAGTTCTCCTTCAAGTTAAATGAAATAAGCTGAGCAGATGTCTTTCAGCCCATCAGAAGTGCCTGAGTGACAGTAGTAAGCAGCAGGGATCTTCATGGAAACCACGCTAACACTGAATAACAGCTCTAAACCATGAATTTGATTCATTAGAAGCTTTGTGAACATTTCCAATAAAGGCAACAAACAATTGCGTCTTTTTCACCTAGGCCCCTTGCAAATTTCTTTTTCTCTCCCCTTTTCATTTCATTTTAAACATGGAACTAGTTACCATTAACCATATTTCTCATTTAAAATAAATAAGTGGGAAGGTAAGAAATCTTACTCTAAGATTAACCAGTATGCTGTGTCTTACAGAATATGTCCTTGCCTCTATTTTCTGCCACACCTTGCACTCTTCAGCTGAGCCTTTTTGGCTGTAGCTAGTTCCTCCGCAGGACAATCTTGACATACTGTTTCACCAAATAACCTAACCTACAGTTTTGTGATTGCTGATGCCAAAGATAGTTTAAACAATAAAATTAATTTCATCTTTACCTGTTATTCCAGCCACCTTCAGCAGGGATGAATATCCCAACTTCTAGATCATTGTGGAACAGGAGAAAAAGAGCCACAGATTAACATCAATGGCCAACAGATTAGCCACTTGAAAGAAATGAAGAAATTTCACTACCAGAAACACCCGTGCTGAAGCAGCTCCTATTCAGAAACTGTAGTTTCTGATAGTGTACAGGTGGGGCTTTGAGCAACCTGGTCTACTGGAAGGTGTCCCTGCCAGCGGCAGGGGTTTAGGACTAGATGATCTTTAAGGTTCCTTCCAACCCAAACCAGCCTGTGATTCTATGATATACCTTTCGGTATCTACTTTTGAAATAATCACATTCAACAAAACATCTGGCAATGACTATCTTTTATTTCCCTTCATGCTTAGAAACGTAACATCATCATGTGCCCCACACGCATAAAACAAAGAAATGCCCTTTGACTCAGCGTGAGTAAGAAGGACAATTTAGCAGCAGCTCTTCACTGCGTTCAGAGACTCCAAAACGATTCCTCAAATCCAAGCGTGTCATACTTATCTTTGAAGTTAGATCTTGTTAAATATTTAATATGAACAGAAAAAAATCACACAGCATAAACCACTAATTATTGTTCTGCAGCGAGAAGCCCTTACTGAAATAGAAGCAGACACCCCTCTCTCTTCTCTTGCCTGCTGTTGGAGCTCCTCAGCTGGGACTACAACAGGGACCCTTTCTCAGCCAGAAGCAGAGACTGAAAACAAGTCCAGAATTTTTCTGGTAAGATATACTGCTTATAATACAACTTAGAGTTGTCAACTTCAAAAACTTGAACTGACGAAAATAAGAAGACAGAAAATAAAACCAAGTCATCTTCTGATAAACAAAAAATTGCTATATGGAACAACTGTCCACTTCTGTTTCCTTTTATGGCTGTTTGTGAACACAGACCTCTGGTTCTCATCACTACTCATGAACTACTTTAAAAGGCTTTGTGAAAGGCAAACAAACAAACAAAAAAAGCCAACCAAAAAAAAAAAAAAAAAGCAAGCAAGTATGATGTGGCTTAAATTCTTTATAAAAGGGTTCATACCAGCAGTGGGAAATGTTTCCATTTGTATACTTGTATTTAATTTCTAACTTTCTTTACCTCTTTTGGTCAGGTAGAAGCTCCTTTCCAATTCATTCTCATTTAATTCTAATGTTTCCCCTTTCTCCCTGCATTAAATAGATCTTCTCTACTATGGAGGTGATGTTGGTGGGGCCAAGACAAACTGATTATTCTAAAACTCACTAAAGAGATTCTCTGAACCAGGCACTTTTCAGAGCAACCGTGAGGGAAGGCAATACACAGGCTCAGTCTGGGTAATGTTTAAACAGGTATTAGTTCACAGGAAACCCTTTCACACAGACCTAGCTCCCCAAGAGGGTAAAATAATCCTGATGGTGGACACACTGACTTCCTGCTGCAGAAGCCACCTCCATGAAGTAAAAAGAGTTTTGTTGGCTTAATGTGGTGTAATTTATGAACCACTTCACACATAGTTGTCCAAATGCCTTTTGAAAACCTGGTCTGGCAAGTTTAAGAGCTGCATTAGCAGTACACTGCTAAAGCTGCCTTAACAGTTATCAGCCTATCCATCTGCCTTTCATGGGAACTGGGGATGGAAAAGAGCTCCTAGGTACTTAGTTCATATTTCTGCCAACGCAAAACTGCTCCACACTGTGTTCTGAGAGTTTTGTCCAATTTTTAACAACTTGAGTAAAGGAGCTCCCACCATTTTCCTCCAGAGACTATTCTCTATCATAAAAGATTTCACTGTAAAGAAACAATTCCTGACACCGAGACTAAAATATTCCCTTGCTGACTTTTCCATTCATCTCTATTATATATATACAATATACAGTGAAAGCCAAACTGCTCCTTAGTTATATCATACAGTCCTTAAAAAGTTAGTCACAGTGCCTGATGTAATGCTGAAAAGAATTTGTCCTCACACTATGTTCTTCAGAAGCTCTTGATGGAAGAAGCAGCTTTCATGACACACATTAAAAGAATAAAGGGTATTAACTGGCAGGAACTGCATTGTCAAATGAAAATCTGCAATTCTACATTAGCCAGGCATTTTTTGTAAGCTGTGAATGAAATAAAAGGCCACAGTCCATTGGGATTTTATAAATCAAAAGGCGCTGGGGAGTATGTAGATAGCAAAATGATGTCATCTACCAGTAAACAATTTGCAGACCAACTACAGCTTCTGCAAATTGTCCTCATTATAAGAAGTTTGTTCCCGTGTAGACCTGCAGTATGTTGGTTTTTCAATTCCATTAAAAGGTATCATAAACAATAACAGCAACAATAACTCATTGTTAACTTGCAGAACCCTTGGCTCCTAACAATAGTATTTATTCAGGGAGTGTTCTGTATTTACACATTCTTAAGTTATGAGCAGCCATCTCAAAGTATAAGGAACTGCTGCAAGTCCATGCAGCGTATGGCTTGGGGATTCATACACACATAATCGTACATCATCAGTTGCACAATGGTTTTGCTGTTCTTTTTTTCTTAGGTATTGTCTAAAACCAACCTTTTAAAGAAAAGTCTGTTCCTTTAAAAAGTTTAAGGTTCCTTTCAAAGCAGGAATTAGCAATGCCATTTGGCTTCAAGTTTTAATTTTGATCACTTTGATGATTGATCAGATTGCTAAATGCAACTTCATAAAAAATTATGCCATAAGTAGCACTAGAAAAAGGTGTGCATACTTCAGAATTTACATCTTTATATGTGAAATTAAAGCTGAATTTGAGCCCTGGTAGATATTAAACACAGATGAAAATTTTCTGGCTTCCACTCACTGGTCCTTCAATTAGTTTGCTCTTTAGTCCTGCTAAAATTACTTGTGACATTTTATTAATTGGCATGATAACAACAGGTCATTTTCAATAACCCATGGCTAGCCCCACACAAAGAGAGTAAGCAAATTCTCTTATTTCCTATGGGAAGCATTAGGGTCAGTGCAAAGGCTGTGGAAAGAAGGATGGGTTAAAATTCCATTGGAGTGTTTTTTGTTGAGAGTGAACATGTGAGCAATCCAGCCTTTGACTTAGCCTCACTCGAGTAGTGAGAGGAGGGCTTCATAGGCTACTGAAAGGGTTAACAAAGGATGCCTACCTGCCAACATGAAGAGGACATAGCCTTGGGGAGGCACTGAGCAGGCTTACCACAAAGGCACTGAGCACCCGCAATCAGGTTACCACAAAGGCACTGAGCAGGATGTCGGGGCTGGATCAGGTTACCACAAAGCAAACTTTGCTGGCAAAACAGGAGCCTGTTGCTATGGACATTTGATAAGTTAACCAATCAGATGTTATCGACTGTTCCAGTACTTTGTAACTTTTCTATAAAAAGTGGTGCTTGCGTTTCATAAATTGTCAACGTTTGATCACATTGGTTGTTGCTGCGTTGTCCATGTTCTCCCGCCACAAAATTCCACCACCAGAGCCCCTCCAGTGATTACAAACACTAAGCAAAAGAAATCAATGTTTAGTTACACCAGTGCCTCAAGAACACACACACACAAAAAAAATTAATCACAGATCAAAAAACATCTTTCTCTCTTTGAAAATGGATGACTGAGGTATCTTATTTAATCCTTTATTCACAGCTCCCATGAGGAGAGAATGCCGCAAAGGCCTCAAAACCAGAACATATATCAGTAACCCTAAGAGCAGACCTGAATTCTCATCATCCTTCCCTCCTGCCATGTCTTTGGTCTTCAAGAACAAAGATGATATGGCTGAAGATCTAGGAATAATAAAAGAAGCCCATAAAAGTCTTGCAGCAGTTACTAAATCCAGCAAGATTGGCTAACCTCATTTGCTTAACCTCTAAGTAATCACCACTGTCTCAGCTGTGGTTAAGACAGTCTGAGCCTATCTCTCATTGATGTAGGTGTCACTAGCTAAGCCTTTGGATCTTACAACTGGTAAGAAATTTGGGCAATTTACAAACCAAGTAGCTGAGACACAGTGCCTGGTACTGCAGAGTAATTCCCAATCCACCCAAATGTACACCTTTCTGACTTGTTAGTGCATCCATTTAGACTCCAGGTTATACCAGTGAATTAATTTAATCTGCATCTGCAGCAGAGCTGCAAGGACAGAAAGCTTGAGATACAAGGAATTCTATTTATACAGCTTTGTGTATCTTCAGATTACCTAAAGAAAAGCAAGCCAACACAAAAAGCACACTGCCTCAGCTACTGCACTTTGTGTTTGCAGTGCCATAAGGATTGCACATGTCCAAATAAGCACAGTTTCTCTCCCTTTTTTTTTTAACTAAAAATGCTTTTCCTTATGGATCTAGCTTGTCCTTATGACCTGCAAAGTGTGGCAGTTCTGCAAAAATAGCACTTCAACAGCGATTTTGTGAATGTTTAAGTATGGCTCATTGAATCAAGCCAGCAGTCCCTCTCTTTATTTATTTAACTTTGAAAATACAACCTAGGCCCCTCAGATCTTACCTACAACGGGGGGTTGAGATTTTTGTTGTTCTTGGTTGTGTTGGATTTTTATTTCTCTTTTCTAAGTTAAAAAAAAAGCCTCGGGTAAAATTAATCCCTCAGTAATACTGATATAACTTAATCTACAGTTGATGTTTAGAACCAGAAACTATGATAATATCATAACTATCTTAACAGGTAAGTCATTCAAACTCATTTCTCTGGGAATGAGGATCTGAAAATCTGAGTAATTAAATTCTAGAGAAAGGTCTCTTATTCTTGCAAAACTGAGCTGCTTTGCTCGAAGATAAGGGACAAGGTAGGTAAAAAGAGCAGAGACACAATAAAAGATACCTAAAAACAGAAACTTGACATAAAATTAATTAGTAACTCCACAAAGCTTTAACATGCCTGTTGGGGGGGGGGGGGGGGGGGAGGGAAGTGGGACAGGAAACAACAAAAACCCAAAAAAAAAAACCCCACCACAACAAAACAACCTCTAAAGATAAATATCTGATATCAGAAAATTGGAGGCATTATCTGGGGGAAACTGTCCAGCACATCACATGTAATTTGAGATTATTCAGGTAAATCTGAAATTTAACTGTGAAATAACATCATCTGCTTCTGCCACTGCTGTTGTAAGTGAAAGAAAATATAATAATAGAATGATTCTCCCAAGCACCATGACAGGTATATTTGAGAGATGGAGTTCTACCAGTAAATCCACGAGCCTTCCATATTGCCCCCATATAATCTGTACCTGTGAAACCAGATACTGCAGAAGAGAACAGACTACGCAAAACAGTACAGAAAATCCATCTCACCATGTTCTAGTACCTTGTGGTAAAGGTTTGGGCTTGCCCTAGTTTTCTAGGAGAAGCATACTCCATGAGGTATGATGAATGGTCATTGTGGATCATTAAAAAAGCAAGGCTTTTTAAGTGGGCTCCCTCAAACAGGCAACTACCCCACTGCCACAAAACTGGCATTAAATGTGAAAGCCTAAAAACTCCATCATTGTGACAAACTACATGACATGGATCGCTTGTGATTGCAAGTCTGCAACTGCCATACAGAGGCAACAATATCAGCAATAGTGATTAAAAAAATTACATTTCAAAGTCATAAGATTTTAACCCATATTGCAATAGCAAGTGTGGGGGATCTTTTGTTTTCAGTTGAAAGTCATTGGTTTATATTCTGATTCAGTTCCTACTGGGACAGATGTTATCATCTTGCACAAACACTATAATTCAAGACCACTTTGAAAGCTTATGGAAATCCCTAATTCATTGAAAACATGAAAGAAAGTATTTTGGAAAACAGCAGTCTGGATAGTTTTGTCATTTTTACAGGTCTTCTTCAGATCCTTCTTTTGTTATTGTTTTATCTTATGGTTGAAAAAGGATTAGTTTGCTAGCATTCATCTTTTGCAGCCTAAACATTTCAGGAAGCATGAGCAAAAAGATGTTGACTTTTCACATCAGACTACTTTAGCTCAGCTCCAGATTTAGATTTATGTGCTGGCAAATGACCCACACATACAACAGCCCCCAATTTTTTTATGAGTTACCCAGAGTAAGTGATTTCTCAGATTATTCCCTCCCAACTTGCATCATTTGATTGTGACATATGCCTTTAGTTTGGATTATAAATTTGAATACAGCTTCACGCTCCAAGTCCTTGGAATAAAGAATAGCATGAATTACTCACTGTACCTGTGTTTTTCTCTTAAAACGCACAGGGCTGGTATTCAGATCAACATTTCTAATTGTTTTTGTGATCCCAGCATTACACTGTAGAAACTACAGTAGCTGCATGAAAGACTTCTCTCTCAGATCTCCTACCTCACATAACTTGACTGCAAAAATGAAACCTGTTCAGCTGAATGCTTGTGGATGGAAATTCACTTACAAAGCTTATGGAAAAAAAACCACACAACATACATTTCACATGCAAACTTGATGAGGAATTCTCCAGTATCACTATTGCTCTGCATTTCCAAGAGGGGACTTGCATAATCAAGGGTTTTAAGGAATGGTGAGAAGAAGCAACTCAGCCAGCACAGCCAAAGAGTGCTCAGGCTGTATCAGAGCTTTTTGAGGCATATGATATAATGTCACACAACATATGTGGCAGGAACAAGTGGAATGATAACAGAAACTATGGGGAAAAAGTGATGGGGTAAGAAAATAATTTTAGAGAAATGAAGCCCCGACAGTAGTTCAAGTTAAGCCATCATCTCCTCCAGGTTCCTAAACATCTGAATGCTGAAACCATATTTGTCTTTGGCATCTGGCAATGTCATTTAATACATTATTAGGGCCCTGCATGCAGTTAAGCATGCACTGTATATTATTTTATGATGTTTGAATTGGAATCATACGTTCTGGGTACAACTATTCATGTTTTTGCAGATTCTTGTGTAAAGCTGGGAGAACCTGTTTCCAATTTCATGACCGTTTATCGCTAATCCGAAATGACTGCAGCATTACCTACAGACAGGAAACTGGATGAGGACTTGTGTGTTTTGGATGCATCATGCTCTTCCCAGGAAACTCTGTTAAACTAGTTTTATGCTTACATGAGAGGAAGACAGAAATTACTAATGGACATGACTGTGCCTAATCTATATATAGTTAAGGAAAATAAAGGTAAAATTGAGATGGGTCTTACAGCAGCTCTTCATCCATATGAGCTCGAATAATCATTTCAGCATTCCATTCAGGTTTCTGCTTTTGCTTTCTCAAAACTTAGACTGCATAAAAGGGTCCTGCACTCACTGGTTCAGCCAACTTTCAGGAATTTTACAGGTTCTGGTCTCTAGGCCTAACAGTTAACTTATCCCGAAATAACCAAAATCTTGCTGCAAAAAATTTCTTCTATATATTTCATGCTATCATCTTGAAAGAGATTACACTGAACTGCAGCCATATTACATGTTAAAGGAAACATATTGTACAATACTCCCTTGGGGAGCAAAAAACAATGCTGACAAGAGGATGGATTAAGCTGTCCTCCAGAACAACCAGGAACAGCCTAAGAAATATGTACTTAACATTTTATGAACTTCTAAAACTTCAGAGGTTCATTTTGGCCAGCAGCTGATTTAGAATTGTTCTAATAAGTCTTGTGAGAAAAGGCTGTCTTGGGAGATTTATAGCAGTCCAGGCTTTTGATATATAAAAAGAGACGTAAGATTGCTCTCTTAATAATTCTGGATTTTCATGTTTAATGATCATAACCAAACAATAAAGGTGCACATTTTTCCCTCCCCTTAGGATGTTAACCATTTTGCTGGAACTCTGCTGAAAAGTATTAGCATCTGGTTTGCTTGAAAAGGATTTGATCTGATTGCATTGTTTATTATTCTGTTCGAATACCTCACTCATTATTCAAGCAACTTGGGCAAGATTTTCAAGGAATACATATTATTTGTCAAAGTTAGAAAAATGCCTCCAGGTTTTTACCTCCAATTAATTGAACCTGTAGTTAGTCAACGACAAGCACAAAAATGGCAAGCAATCTTCTTTCTGTAAGTTGCATATTCATTTGATGCCATTTAACGGTAAGCAACATCTAAATGAACCACCCTGAAACGCAGGAAGAAAAATGAAAATTTTAATTTCAAGATCACTGTTTATAACAATGAGAAAACAGGAAAAGAGATAGCTAAGACCCTGAACAAAAATACATTCTCAGAAACCATCTAAAACTAATTGATCCAGTACTGTCATCTGGATTTTAGGTATTCTGTCGTCTTTCACAAGCTTAAGAACAAGAACTCTACTATGAATTTTAGTTTGCCTATGTATAACCCTTTCCCCCAAACAATTCTGCGGCTATATTTTATTACCTGAGAAGATGCTATACCTACATTGCTCCTTACCCCTGGAAAAGAGTTAGAAAAGAAAACCTTCTTCAAGGAGGATACTGCTTTCAGTGCTTCGGCATGTGATGGAGATCTGTGGAGGCAGGGTTTTCTATACTCGCTTAGTCTGCAAGATATAATTTGGCTTTTTATTTTTTTCTATTAATAAAAAAAATCATGGTTATTTGACTAACATAATTATGAACTACACCATGCTTTAGTGCTTCTTTGAATGATTTACATTTTTCTATATTACTTTATAAATGTCTTCAGGGTTTTCCCCCATAATTTTGTTATTGGAATTTATGTATTTAGTTACAGTAGAATATGATTTCCATGGCTAACTTTTTAACTGTCAAACCTTTCAGTAGAATGGAAATTTAAAAATCAGCAAAGAATATATGTCAAAGCATGTTCACAATCAAATTCCCAATCCCTTAAAAATAATTAAATTTGTAGGAAACAAAGAACAAAGCCGTGTTTGTCCCTTGCCACTAGAACTCTATAGCGCAAAGCCCACCAGAATTCAACAGCTGTGAAGCCACAGATACTATTCAATATCCTGAGGGGAAAACAACCTGTCTGAGACAGCTCTATTAGCTCCTGGTATACATTTAGCACAACCTCCCTTCTCTTCAAAAATTGTCTGTGACTCGGCCCCAGTATTTTTCAGGCAGAGTCTGAGTGATTATTTGACTATTTCTAGGAAAATGACTGAGAACAAATTCAGAAGGGACTTCTGAAGGGACTTACAGGAGTTAAAAATCTCAAAAGAAAAAATCATAAGATCAGAGAATGGTTTTGGTTGGAAGGTACCTTTAAGAACATCTAGTTACAACCTCCTGCCACAGGCAGGGTCACCTTCCACTAGATTATGTTGCCCAAAATGCCATCCAACATGGCCATAAAAAATCCTAAACAACATCAAACAGCCTGTCTGTCATCTTCCCTAAAGGAGAAACTACTTTGGCATGAAAGGGAAGCAGGACAGAAGAATTTCCAGGATGAATGAGGGGGTACAGTACCACAAGAACAAATTACCTTAACAAGCAAGGGAGGCACGTGAGGACCCAGAAACCACATGAATGGCTGCACATTGTCCTAACTGCAGTTAGTCCTAAAATTCTCCCCCCTTTTTACCCTTCCTTCCTGCAAGACAAGGTAAGTGATAGATAATCAAAACTGCCATCACACACCTAGTGCCATGTAAAGGTGTCAGAATCAGGAGAAAATGAAGAGAGCAAATGCTCAGTTTACAGGAAAATATCACAGTTCAAAACAGTTCATGTCTAAAACACAGGATGAAGCATCAGAAGTGCCTCTTCCATTTCCAGCTGTCATAATTCTGCTGGGACTTTAAGCAGCTTCTTTAGTTTTCTTGTGCTCTAATATCTGCAAGATGTCTGCCCATTCCAAAATACGCTACAAATGGTAGAGAAACAGACTCAGACCCTCCTGTTAAATGTTTCACGTGGAATAATTTAATAGTAATCTGAGCAAAGACTTCTGTGAAATCATCAGTCATCTTCCCAGCATGTGGGAAAGCTGAGCTAGTCTTTCTAGCGAACAGTTCAAAATCCTAGATGAAGCACAAATATGCAGGTTCTCTGTACTCTGTTGAGCACTGCGGTCTTAAACAGCATCCACAGAACAGGCAGAAAGCATCATTTGCCTTCTCCCACATCCTAGTGTCAAGGCATCCTCACAGAAATATCTTTCATCAGCTTTAGACAGAGGGGAAAAAACACAAAATCAAAACAAATCTGTGTCCTGCACATGACACTAAATACTGAGCAAGCGGATAAGAAGATGACAGCTGCAGCAACAGCACCACCTTTGCTCAGAGAGCCATCTATATTGGTTACATGAGTTCAGCATGGATGGGTGAAGTTGGGTAGGAGAATACCCAGAGAGCAGTGTTGGACATGGTACCTATCAGCGTGCACACAAAAATCAATGCTGCCACAGAGAGGGCATTTCTGGACACTAGAGCTCAGCACCTGAGGAACGTCAGTGCAGCAAACCAAGGCCGCTGGGAACACTGGTGCCGGACAGGAGCTGAACATGACTTCTGAGGAGTGGAATTTCAGTGTCAGATGCTTAAAACATGAATCACAGGATTTAGGCACTGGTGTGCCAAAGCAGATGAGGGCACAAAATGGCCACATTAGTCCAGCTGTCCCTATTTTTTTAATTTCCTTTTTTTTTTTTCTTAAACTGATGTTTTGCTTCAAATCATGCAGGTTTGCCAAATCCTAAGCTTTTGTAGAAATGTACCGATTTAAACTTTAAGGAAAATACTCCATGTCCAAGACACAAATTCTGTTTACATCCCAAGGCTTCTTACAACTACCCTTCTCTCTCCGATATCTGAAAGTCCAGACTCAGCTCAGGTATCCTGATTCAAGTTTAAGTTCTGGTTTGACTCAGAGACAAGAGGTCTTGATCCTCAGCCTCACGCAAAGCAGATAAAAACTATAAGCTTAACCTAAGGATAGAAGAGTCTTGTTCATTATTTTTTTTCTGGGTTGTATTTTTTTGCAAGTGCTAATTCCATACAAAGGAGAAAAGTTCTACATTCCCTTTATTTTTTTACTTTTTTTGGTTGGTTTGGGTTATTTTTTTTCTTAACCTGCAGGCCAGGAAACTTATTTCCTGTCCAGCTTTAGGCACAACTTACTCCCACTCTGTTTAGCCATCATAGGATTTTCTGCACCTTCAGTTACTCTGTTTTTCTTAAATTGCCATCAGGGAATTAGTGCTCAAGGTTCATTTCTGAGCAACTTAAAGGAATAAAACGTGTCCATCAATGCAAGTGTATTGCTCCCAGTTATTTACATCCTATCTCTGAAGGCAGAGCTTGTCCCAAGTACTGCAAATCAAGGAGCTGCTAGTTCTGAACCATGCTGGCTTTTCACTTCACAATGCAAAACAGCCTTTCCCACAGTATTCTAGAGTAGTGTTACACACTGTAACCTGTTGTATGTTTGAAAAAAACAAACCACACTGGTTTCTGAATGCACTGAAAAGATATAAGAGCAGATTCACTAATAAGTTCCAGCTGCTTTGCACTCTTTTGGCAACACAAAACAGCTTTAAATCTGGTTTACCTGGTTTACTATGGACACTTTGCATCATCAAAGTACAGAAAAGTCAAGACTTTCTACTCAGTCTAGCTGACGGAAAACATTATGCTTCTACTATGCAAAGCACAAGGAGATAACATACTTTTAGTCTGCCATACGCTATTATTCTGGTCTAAATCTTGTCACACGTTCCACAGAAGGGGAGGGGGATCTCCATTTTCTTCTTATCAATTATGTATCTGAAAAATCCTCTGCATACAGGCTTCTTAAAAAATACTCAAGGTATAGTTACACTTGAAGTGGTCCAAAAGTATCAATTTTTTTATGATACTTCGAATGCATTTTGTTATACCGCATATTTGAAATATTATAAAAATTGGCAAAGCTGTCCCATTTTAAACATACACTTTTTATACAGGGGATATATATTTTAAATATACGTGCAATAAATTTTAAGCAAATATATTACGAGCATATAGAAAACCTATATTTTTTCCATATGCAAAGAAATGATCCCTGTTACAGCCATTTTATTGTTCACTGCAGACAGTTATGTGAAGCAGACTGCATTCATTCTATTTTTCTCCTACAAATCTGGAAAATTTTTGCAGATCCCTCACATACAGTTAGCACGATAACTGAACCCTATTACAGACACCGTGTAACTACAATGTAAAAGCTATCTCTTGAGCTCTACTGACAGAGCTGTGTTTTTTAACACGAGCTCTTAAAAAACTGGAAAGCAAATGAGTCCTGCTTGGGTTCATGTCCTTGGTCCTCAGAGATCTATGATTTTATATCCTTGACTTAATCACACTGAGTCTCAAGACTTATACTCACAGTTTCCTTTTGGTATTGGAAATATCTACACCAGAAGCAGAAGGCCATAGTTACAATAACTTGGTGACTAAACTGAGGATTACTTGAAACCTCTCCTACTGTTAGCAGAGTAATTTAATTTCACAACCAATTTGTTGTTGTTTCCAACTTTCCAAGTGTTTCAGACGTTAAAGAACTGTCACTCCCAGCTTAGCACCTGGGACTATAGATTTTGCTCAGCTATAAAACAGCTTATTTCTTAAAAAAAATTTCTCACCTGAAAGCAAATTTATTCAAATAGTAAACTCATGCAACTGACATTCAGCTCTGGGTGCAAAGTTCCTAGCCTTGCTACAACACTCAGGTGCCCAGAGACAGAAGGAAATCAAAGAAAGACATTTCAGACTTACTGAGAAATCCTCTGTGAGACTTCAGACACTTTCTCGCCATTGGACCACCCTGTCCATGTGGATCAACTGAAAATGAAGAAGCCTGGCATCTGAACAGACAACAAAACTTGTGTGGCCCCATACACACTCACAAAGCTGCCAACGTGGCTTTGGAATCACCAGCTCAAAAGGTGACAGGATCTTTAACTACTTGTCACAGAACCAATAAACTGAGGCTAAATGAAATATGTTGTTCAAACTCAACTAAAGCTCCAACATCAGCTCCAGCATTGGGATGGCACATGGGCTTATCTCTGCACTGCCGAGTCTCAAATGTTATGGCCAATGATCCAAAATAAGCCACCACACACCTAAAAGGGAGGGCTCCTGATCCCGAGCAGTTCCCTTTGACACCTTCCAACCCCAGGGCAGTGCCCTCACTGCAGGCCCTCCCTGAGAGGGACCCACAGCACCAGTCTGTGGGCCCTGCCCCAAGCAGGACTGGCTGCACACAGCTTCTTTTTATATCCGTGCGCTAGGACAAGAGCTGTGCAGACAGGAGCACTCCTGGGATCTGCCTGCAGCAGATCATGCGTGACACGTGTGTGACAGATTTGCCTGTGATGACTCTGCTGGGTCCTTGTCAGGACAGGTGAACCTACCACACTACTTACACAGCAAAATACTTCATTACTTAATAGTTTATGACGTACAGTGTGATTGACAGCTTTTAGACATAGCACTATCCGTCCAGCTCTCATTAGTACTGTCTTCTAACAGAAATGTTCAAAGTTGGTATCTTCTTCTTATCTCAGTGGTACAGACAAGCATTTTTGGAAGTCCTACAGTGACACAAGATGTAATCAAAGAAAAAAGAAATGTAAATGGTGACTGCAGCACACATGACACTAAACATCTTAGCTTAAACTAATTCAGTGCAATGAATACACAGCATGATGGAATACACAGCCCTGTGTCTGCAATCACAGTACATAACCACAGCTGAGGGAGAGTTTGCACTCCGGTCTTGATGTATATATAAAAACTCGCGCCATCTCAGCTTCACTGTTATTTTATCATGCTAAGTAGAATGAGTTAAGATAGGTATGAAAGCACATGCCAAATACCTCTGGGTTTATACATTTATACATTTACTCTTACAATTAAAAGTCACTCTGACTATGGTGCTGGAAGCCAGTGCAGCCCAGGGGGTGTAAGAGCCTTTGGAAACACCTCCCAGATTGGGCAAGTTCTGTAAAGTTCATATGTCCTTGTATATCTAAATGACAGGTATGATACACAAAACCCCAGCATATTTATATATATTTATAAAGAGTGTGCATACCTGCAACTGTGTAGACTTATATGATCAGTCATTATATAAATTTTGGACATCTCTTTTAATCATATAATTGGACGCCATCATCATTAATAGGTGAATCATGCAGCAAAACTTACATTAACCTATATCAGCACTACATAAACTATCATAGATCACAGAGTTAAGGTCATGTACAGAATTTCTTGTTTTTGTTTTGAATGTCAACTATTGTTGGGGTAAAAGTTTATTTTTCAGAGGACAAATGGTAACGAAAGGATTATCATCTTAGGAAACTTTACTCTAGAGTATATGCTTCCTAAATTTCCCTGAATATAATGAGACAAATTCCCACATTTCCTCAGCTGCCCCCAGAAATGAGTCAATTGTGGCTGTGTCTCTGAAGACGCTTCAGGACAACTCTTCTGGAATGAGCCATCTTCTTATGCACTATAAATATACCAGGCCCAGAAATCAGTATGTATCTGTCCTTCCGCTTACCATCTCCACAATTATGCAGTTTGCAGAGGCCATCTGAGAGCTCACAATGAAATGCCAAGGAAGCCATATGATGGTATCTGTGTCCTACATCAGAAGAATCTGTGCCTTTTAAATACTGCCACATAAACATATCCACACTGATTCTGCATAAAACAAGTGCAAGCAAAAACTCATATAAATTCAGACAGGGTTAAGTTAACTGACTTTCTGTATTTTTTTATTGCTGCCTGCAGTGAAAGCTCCCACAAACATTGGGGAGCATAATCCCAGGATGCAAAGTACTTCAGAAATTCCCCCCTGTATTATTAAGCAAGCATTAGTTTTGGTTTGCTTTTCTGGGAATATTTGTGCAAAGTGTTTCTGTGTACATAAATGTTTGGGAGAGAGCATGCATTCCTCTGAATGCAACACCTGAACAAATACATTTGGAAATAAGCCTGTAAATATCCAGATTAACGTGGATCAGCAGTGGAACTGCTGCTTTGACCACCCTGTCTGTAAAGCAATGTCTTCAAAAAATGTGACCAGGAGAAATTAGATGTAAAGCTTGTAGGTCAGCCAACAAATCTGGCTTCCGTCTTTCTCTCTTCCTCAGGCAGGAAGGAACCCAGCTATTTTTAAATCTGGTGTCCAGGTACATAGCCAAAAATAAATGCTACTTCTGCTGGAGAAGATGACAGGAAAAGCACTCTAAAAATTTTCCCAAAGCTTGCTAATCTCCTCTCTCTTCGTCCTTGGTGCGTCACATACTCTCATCCTAGAATAATTTACTTTCCACCGATATATTCAGGTGCTGCTTTTTTCCAGTTAGGAAACAGAAATGACACTGTGTTACTTAAAGTGACTTGGGGTTTTCTGTGTATTTGTTTGCCTTTACAAAAAAAAAACCCAAAACTAATTAATTCTGCATTTGCAAAAACCAAAGCGGTATTTGCTTCAAAGCATTTACAACCAAACCCATAATTCAAGGCTATTCAAATAATTTCATAGAACAATTTCAAAGCGTAGGATACTATCATTAACATTACCATTTTTATAAAGAAGTCAAAAAGGGGAAGAAAGACCGATGAACATTTTATTCCAATAATCTGTTCAGGACTTTCTTGTTCCCTTAGGTTTCAAAATTCTTCAGAAAAAATACTTGATTTCACCTTATTACCTCTTAATAATGTAGTCTTGTATACGTAATGTAGCATTAAAAAGGCTTCTGGACATTCTTAGAACCAATTAATTCTAAGCTTTTATATTTGTTGCAATTACTGTCCATACCTTCACTGTCTACATTTCCTCTTTCTTGATAACGGTTAAAAAGCATTATAACTAGTCTTTAAAGCACGTTCAAACTTCCTTCATAACTTCCCTGTTTTCACTTCTCTCCTTTTTCTTTTTTTTTTTCTTTTTTAACTTTCAAGGCTTGATCACAGTTTTCAGAGATTGTAGTAACAGCTCTTTCCTAAAAAGCTCATGTAATTTATTCAACACTGTATTTGTATAGTAATTCGATGTTATAAATTGAGACCTACTTTCAGTTATTCTTCTGGGAGTTTCAAATGGTAGAGAGCTCCAAACATGGACAGGTAGCATCTCAAGTTGAGAGCGTGTTGCCTACGACAGAAATATCTCGCATCAAGTCAGGAACTGATCCAGATCCAACTGATGTAACTCTTGAACTTCTTCCCACACAATGTTTGCCAATTTCAATAAATTAATAAGAAGCTGCAGCTGCCAGAGAAGATTTTGAGACATGAAACAATATAATTCTCTTTTAATCATGCAGAAAAAGGGCGTGTGTGCTCTAATATTTTTCTGATGAATATAACTGTACCAGTGATAATAGAGAAAATATTATACAAACACATCCTTTAGGCCTAGGGGGAGAACAACTAAGTGACAGAATTCTGTGTACGCATCTGTATGGATTCACTGGGCAACAGACCTAAACAATACTTCGCTCCAGACCCTTTCCTTTGAAAACCATTTCAACAAAATTGTTGCATTCAAAATTCATGATGACAACTCCATGACCAGGTTTTCACTAATTGTCAAGATAAAAATTGGGAATTCAGTGGAATTCCAAGGAAAGCACGAAAGAACAGAGGAGCAGAATGCGCCAGTTCTTCACTGCAGATTTATTTTGAGGGTTGTATTCCCTCCACAAACAGAAACCAATACTTAATCGCTGATGTATTAATTTACATGACAGGACCATTTAGCTACAATCAGTCTATCATGGCTGTACTGTGCTCTCATCCTCGTGCAATGCCATCAGGTGACAACAGTTCTAACTCCAGCTGGATGCTGAACTCACAGCCCACCCACAGTAATTTAATTCCTCTGCCCATGAGTTTCCCCAAGGCCATCAGGAGCAGGTCAGAGCAGTGAAAACGCAGCTTAACAAAGTAGCAGGCAGGTGCTTATTTTCTTTTTCGACATCACTGACTTCATCCCTGGCAAATGTGCCAGAGGAGACATGGCTATTTCCCCCATTACATTCTGGAGTTATTCTCCTTGTGCTAAAGAAAAACTCTGTATAAAACCCCAAAATAGACTCTTTCTGGAATTGAGAAAGCCGGAGCTATTGTCTCAGAGAGAACAGCGAGACTGGGTGCAGCAAGGGGAGGTCTGCAAGGGAAACAGACCTTTACCAGCAGTCTGAACAGATTACTAGGCAGGCTGTCAGCGAGTGACTGAGGTGATAGTTTTTGAAGGAGTCAAAAGAGCAGACTGAAGCCCAGATAGATCATTTAAGATGTTTATAGGAAAAGGCTTTATGACCCTGTGTTCTCTAATAAACTTTTCTCATTATAGAAAGGTAATGAAATGATTCAGTTTAATAAAGGCTCTGGTATTTTATGTAAAATATAATATTAAATAATGAGAAATGTTCTGTTCTTTTTTTCCTAAGCAGATGGTTCCAGAAAACTACTGAAAGAAATGCACTAAAAAGCATTCTTTGCTTTAAAAAAAAAAAAAAAAAAAAAAAAAAAAAATTACCTAAAATGTTTTATTTTGTGGGTACTACGAACAAAAATCTACAGAACCCATCTAGGGAAAAGCACATGGAAAAGTACAAACTGCACTGACAGAAAAGTATGGGAAAGTACATTGCAAACTTCTCTGTCATAACTTCACCTGTTCTGCAGATCAGCAATGAGACTGTTAGGCTGCAATGCTATGAAACATTCATTTCATCACTTTCAATGATGAAATTTTTAATAGCACAAGAAAATAGAAGGGCCTGTTCTGAACTGCTTGTGCCACTCAAAAGGAATGTAAGAGAAACTCAAATTCCAGAAGAACGATAAAACAATGCATTTCTCATACACGCAGTACAATGGGAAATATGAACCATTTGACTCACACTAGGATGCTCCAGGATGCAGTCATAAAAAATAAAAGTACTCCAGGGGAAGAACAGCATTCTCAGGGCTAAGAAACTTACTGGGTTTATTCCAACATATTTGAAGACAATACGTTCTCTCATTGCCCTTTTCAACTCAGAAGAAAATGCTAAGGCAGTGGTTACACCATACAGTAAATCCACTTTCAGGCTCCAACTAACAAGATCCTATTTGCATCAATTACTTTTCCATTCTTGTACCACTGACAGTTTTCCTTACACTGTTAGCTCTACTATGGCAAAGGTTGGTACCATAAAGATTAGGATTACAGGATCATGTGATAATTCAGTTTGAAAGGGAGCCCAGGAGGTCATCTAGTCCAGCATCCTGCTCAAAGTGAATGGGCTATTTGACAGGACAGGTAGGATGTGCATCCGCAGGTCAGGACTGTCTCTTCCAGAGGCAGAATCTGGAAGAATTAGATTCTAGAAAGAGAAGCAGGAGATGAAATTTGACTCTTGTACCTGTGCCTTTGGTAGCTGAGATGCTTGAGGCAGCAGCTGCCTTCTGTTTGCTTGAAGGCACTCCTGGACTCGCTTACCCTTCAGCTAAAAAACCTGAAGGACTCAGAGCTTTGATTGACTCATTTTTTCCCTTATTAAAGGGATGTTTTCCACTGGTTTCAATTCTCTCTTAGTCTAGGCATAGGGAAGAACAGAGAAGCTAAGAAATAGATATAGCATCACACCACAGGTAACCAAATGTTTACATTTAGCTACACATTCCACAACAGGATAGAATTAAACTGGTAAATTATGACAGCAACTTGAGGAGTCACATGGGAAGTAATGCTCAGGTAACCCAATAAGGCATCACTAGGCAAAACACCACAATAACATTGCTCAGGTACAGAGCTTGGAGGAAGGGCAGAGGGAAAGCAGAGCCAGCTAAACTTGTAGAGAAAGCAGTAGAAAAGCAACATCAGGCAACCAGGCAATAAGCATGGTATTTGCGCTGCATTACAGACTTACATAACATACCTACTTTTGAGTGTGCCTAACTCAAAACCCATGCTGCTTCTTTTACACTGCTCTTTTGTTGTTTTTTCTTTGTTTGTTTTCCCAGTGGTGCAGACACATACCCAAGTAGCAAAGAAAAACTTGTATCTTCGCATCTTTGACAAGAACTTGTCCCTTTAGGAACTCCTTGGGGACACAGCTTAAGGGACTTCACCTGCACTCAGGCTGCTGTAAGACTTAATATAAGGGCCCAGGTTTTCACCTATGGCAGATTTGCTAACAGAATGGTATTACTATTTCTAGATCTCTGTGCCAGTATTTACCCTCCGATGTGCAGTCTTGATGTATTCTTCCACTTTCAAGGTCAAGGAAACCAAACAGTGAGAACAGGAACCTCTAGTAATGCGGACTTAAAAAGCTCCCAGAGAATAATTTTTGAAGTATCTTTTTTTCTGAACAAGGTATTTTGAAGGATGGCGTCCATCAAGAGTAAACAAATTATGAGCTCAACTGCTTACAGTTACAATGTAATAAATGGTGCTAATCACATCAGTAATTTCTCCTAATCCATCTGACATTCAGTGGCTGTATAAGGTCACCATACAAACTGGAAAGGATAGAATATGCCTTATGCAGAATTCCTTAGAAAAGCCAGTCCCATACCAGAAAGTACCATGAAAGCCACATCTGAACATTTTTCTAATGGGTAACTGAACAGATACTAAGGTTTTAACATGCCATTTATGGGCAATATGTTAACAGTTTGACAAATGCTACCTTTTGTAAACAAACATATGTTACTTTAAGTCAGATAAATGTATTGAAAAACTAAGGGACAATCCAGGTAGTCAAAAGATAAGGTATTAAGAATGTTTTTTTTTTTTTTTTTAAAAAAAGGGATTTTAAAGCAGCAATGGAACAAAAAAGAGAAATGGTGTGTAACTACTTCAGAAAACCCAAGAAAGAGTAAAGAAAGGCAGTTTAGATGTGTTGCATTCATCTTTCAAGTCACCAAATCTTTTAAAACGTTTTACGATTGTCACAACTTCACACTTCTCTTTTTCTAAACTAGCACCCTCTGAAAGTTCCTCACTTGGAACAGTTTCTTTACAAGGCTTCTGATGGCGTTGTTTTTTAACAGTATGGTCTACATAACACAAGGCTCCCTTAACAGCGTTACCTCACAGCTAGACTAAGTGTGGAAGTGCCATAATTTAAAACAAAAAAAAACAACCCCAAAACCCCCCAAAAAACACCATCACCACCCCCCCCAAAAAAAAAAAAAAAAAGGGAAAAAAAGGAAAAAAGGGAGCCGTGTGCTTGAGTAAAAAGCTTCTGCAAGAGAAGGCTGGTTATGTCGTGACATGGAAGACCCAACGATGCACAGATGACGTGTTCTGGATAGGAGAAAACTAGTGTGACCCCATATAGTGCTGTGCTTAAACTCACAAGGACATGCAGAGTCCTGACTCATTTGGTGTTAACTGCCTGATGAGTCTGAATCCTATTTATTAAGTTACAGCCAAGGAAAACTGCACTTATCATTACTCTTTGCTCAATGAATGGGGAAAAAAAGTCCCTTCCAAATATTCTCTTCTTGAAGCTTTTTGAAGTTTGTACTAGTGGAATTTTCCACTTCTGCTATTTGATCTGGGTGACAAGGGATAAGTGAGCTCTACTGAAACACCCCAGCTAGCTGGAAACAAACCTGATTTTTCCAGAGTTAACAGAACCAGTTTCATGTCCATGACTGCTGGCTATAGATTATTACCCTCATTTATCTTCAAATCCAGTTGCCTGATTTTCTTTAAATAAATTTTTCAATTGCAACTGACACTACCTACAACTTTTTATTCAAACCGAGGGCTTGATCTGAGGTTCGTAAATGGAAATAAGAATATGGTGAGGTATCTGTCCTACGTTTACCTATTCTGACTAAAACAATACCTTGTTTGTCACAGTATTATTGAAAGTCATGGGTCTTTTCATCCGGTAAGCCTACCAGACAAAAAGCCAAATTCATCTTCTCCCATAGAACATCCTAATTCAGGAGTACCATACAAGGTATGAAGTCGAAAAGCAATTTTCATTCTCATTGCCACTCAGAGCTACTTTATGAATAAAATCATATTTTGATTCTCTAGGAAGTTTAAAATAAGGCAGTGAGGAAAAAAACAATGGCAGGACCTACAGCAAAAGACTTCCTTCTGTTTTCAAGCTTTTAAATATACTAAAATGATGGGGATTTTACTGTTTTCCATTTGAGAAATTAAAATTATTCAAAAAAGAAAAAAGCAGGGGACAAAATAATGCAGCCACAGGCAGCTTGGCACGTGAAGAAAACAACTCATTCACGTTACTGCAGAGACCATATGAGGCTAAAATAACTTGTCCCTTGAGACATTGCACCACATTGTCTAAGAAGGGAGCTTAGGCCAACAAACATAGACTTACCCATCTAATTTAGGGCAGGTAAATCTTATCTTGCTAAGATGATCTGTGTGTCTGAATGCCTATCTATCTGTTTCCTGCACACACACATATCACTCATCATTTTGGAGGCTAGATTACAAAACATTATGCTATGGCTGCATTAGCCACAACCTTTATATAATATTTTTCTACACAGACATGATACACTAGGATCCTTTGATGCCAAGTCTTTCATATCTCTCTGTTAAAGGCAATGCGCAGGTTATCCCAGATAACTTGGGATACAGTCTTTAGAATATTGACTGCATTCCTGTCTCGTATGTTAATTTAAACAAAGTATTTCTATAGTATCACTCTATCTCCTTACTATAGCAAAGAAATATTTAACTACATTGCAATCGAAACAGACATTGTTTGGTTCAGATTTGACACTGCTCCCTGGATGAAACATTCTTTGAAATGCCCCTTAGGATTCAAATATCAATGTATTTCTTCATTTTTCATTTTTCTTACGATCTCAAAGAACACCTACTATTTGCTATTCACTGCCCATATATTTGTATATATAGATACGCTTCAATTAACAAAAAAATTAATATATACACTGCATTTTTAGCTTTAAATCCCTGATATTCACTGAGATTTAAAATCTATTTTCTTTTTACTCTTGTCTACCTCTGAAAGTTCAGAATGCAGATATCAAGGGTCTAAGGCAGAATGATTTATTTTTTCACCAAACTTAAAATTTACACATCATATTTTTTTAGCAACTCTTACTGCCTTCATGTTCCACATAGGCACACGTGGCTGAGTTGTACTTACTGACAACTTACTGCCTTCTGCATGTGGAAGTGCACTCTTACACTTCTAAGCTTCCTCAACATGCACACTCTCATAAATTCAGCATTAAAAGGACATTCAAATGACCAAGGACAAAACTCTCCCATGAGGAATCAGATTCTCTTTCAGATACTTCCTAGGAGACAAACATTCTAAAGACTGTATTTCTCAGCTTACTCATCTGTCAGACAACACGCTTATCGCATCCACATGATTTACCCAGTATTTGAAGGGGGCCTATAGGGATGCTGGGGAGGGACTCTTCATTAGGGACTGTGGTGAGAGGACAAGGGGTAATGGGTTTAAACTTAAACAGGGGAGGTTTAGATTGGATCTGAGGAAGAAATTCTTTACTGTGAGGGTGGTGGGGCCCTGGAATGGGTTGCCCAGGGAAGTCGTGAATGCTTCATCCCTGGCGGCGTTCAAGGTGGGGTTGGACATAGCCTTGGATGGCATGGTTTAGTGGGAGGTGTCCCTGCCCATGGCGGGGGGGTTGGAACTCGATGATCTTGAGGTCCTTTCCAACCCTTACTATTCTATGATTCTATGATTCTATTTAGAGATGTAGCCCTCTGCCAGGTTGGCATTTAGGATACCAGTTCCTCACTCTGTCACAGACTTTCAGGATGAATTTAAAGAAGTCCTTCCTTCTTTTCCTCAGTCCTTCAGCTTTAAAATGGAAATTATTCTCTTTATCCTCTTCTAACCACCAAAATGCACAGCGATGAAGCAGCATTTCAGAAGGTACACAAAGAACTTCTTCTGCATCCTGAAAAAGAAATAAAGCTTTGAGTTCTCTATAATCCGATGCCTTGTTCTATCACGATTTTGTTAAAACGAGCACTGGAATGAAATACACACTTTGAGTTTACAAACCAAGTGAATATTTAAAGGCCACCTCAGACCCTAACAGAAGCCCTCCTGTAAATGTTTCTATAGATCACCAATTTCAGCCAGTGTCCCACTCTTCCAGTATCTCCTTGTAACTATATGCATCCCAGTTCCTCTTTCTTACTCCAGAAATAATCTCCAAGTTCAACCATAGATGTTTATGTCTCTGTTGACACAATATATTTGCTTTCAGAAGTAAAGCAGAATCAGTTCTTTCCTGGCTCTCCCCACAGGATGAGGCTGTTTACCTTGTTCCACTGTTTGCTGTTGTCTGAATGCTGCCAATCACTGCATTTCTTGAATTAATTCAGAGTGTAAATAAACAATCTAGAGTGACACAGGATGCCTGCTTCCCTTCCCAAAGAGTGTAAGAAACTTCTGGCCCAGTAAATGAAGTTTCTTATACGGCTCTGTAAATAAGAATTCTGGTGCCACAGGCGTTTAGTATTACAGGCTGACATATTTTAAACATGCAGTTTTAAGACAGGAGCTTCCTGCTGTGAGAATGGGAGTCCTCAGGCTGAGCAATTTCAAGCCTACAGAACTGAATCAGCTCTGGCAAGTTCAGCCCCAGAAAAAAAGTTGTTCAAGACTCTCTAACTCTCTATTTTAAGCAGATCTAGGCATTTACAAGCATTTTCTCGCAGTGTTTTTTGTGCACTGTTTTTGTTGTTATAGAAACTTGCAGATACTTATTGCTCGTTTTGACATATTTGCAGTTTCTCGGTTACAGGCTCACTTGTTGCAGCTGCATACAGCACAGTATGTAAATTCTCAGTTACTAATAGCTCACATTATAAGAAAGCCCCACTTGTCATAATTTTCTAGTTTTTCCCACAGCTGTCGATGGCCTTAGTGAGAAGTGTGAATACTGAAAATCAGTTTAAAAACTTTATGTGCTGAAGTCTGACCAGTATACAAAGGCTATGTGCTTTATCATGGAAGTCCTGGAGCACAGCTGCCACCTCCTGCTAACACAGCAGTTCCTGGGAACCTCGGCTGACTGATGGGGATCTAGGGAGGTCAGCAGTCACCTCTGAAGCCTCCTGGCCAGCTTCCCTAATTCTCCAACCTTCCAGTTATCACAAGATCTCTCTTGTTCCTTGGTTAATCAGGGTTTTACCAGAGCATTTGTCTCTTAAAATTGGAACCTTGCCTGTGAAGAGCCAAATTCTTCTCCCATATACAGTTGCTAAAGTCAAAGCCATCCCACATTTGAAAATGAAAGCACATCTGCAGAATGTCTCCATTTGGCTTTTGGTGATGACAATACAGAAAAGAGAGAGATCAGGTAAGAATATTCAGGAATTAATCAAAAGCATAAGATGTCTTCTTCACATTTATTCAAAAGCTTAGGGCCATTCCAGAGCAATATATCTGAAATCATTTAGGTAACCACATTTTTGGCCCTCTTTTGTTGTCATTCATCTACATACTTAACTTCATGTTACTGGTTAAAGGAGTCTATCCTATCATAGAATACTCCTTGGTGGAGCCTATCTTCATGAAATAGAAACCTTTTCTAAAAATAACAACCACCATAAGAAAATGCTGTAGTACCTATGTTTTTGGTTTAATCCCTTGGGCATGATGAATATGGCAAAAGTCCATTGCCACTGCATGGACTGCGTGGAGAAAAGAATGCAAAAGGAATTTTGACTGTGACCCTGGGAATGAAGCCACATGTCATGTGCCCTTGAACATGTAAAGTGAGGACATTCTTGAAGAATAATCAAATCCATTAATGTTCATACAGCAATAGGTTCAATCAGAAATACAGTCCTGAAAGCTCAAGGCCTCAAGCTCTGAGGCAGAAAAACTTCAAAGAGATCCAGGAAGAGCTCTTGAAAGCCGCTATGATTTTTCTGGCATTTTGAAGGTGGGAATGTGCCTTGTGGCTGCAACTCATTCTTCAGACAAAGGCTATCTTCATGAACATTTGTCCAACACCACCACAAGGCAGCCTACAACAGCACAGAGGATCAGTTCTTATGTACAAGTTGCTCAGAGAACAAATCCAGATGGAGGCGGCATCAGCGTAGCCTTGCAAGAGGCAGCTGTATCCCTTACCAAGAGCAAGAGACAAGCATAACAATGTGGGAGATGATGTTACCAAAGAATCATGGTTAATTCCTTGTTTCATTAAGGAATAACTTCGGCAATACCAACTGTTTCAAGATAAACCAGGAGCAAACTTAACGCTGTTCTGAGTGAAGCTTTGAAGGGTACTTCAGTGATCCTTTCATAGCAATTCAACCAGTATTTTACCAACCTCCACTGAGTGAGACAGCAGAAAGTTTTCCACCTCATACTGCCTACAAGGAATAAATGGATATGGAAAACTCAGACATCTGACTTCGCGGCTGACGGGGGTAGCCCCAACATCCCCATTGTTATTATTTCAGTTTCAGAGGTACTGTACTGTTATCTCCCCCAGTGTCCCAGAAGAGTTTGACTGGTGCTCTACCCATTTTTGGACCCACCAACTACATCCTTTCACAACTCTCCAAACTTTCTTAGCTCCATGCAGCACCCTCTCCTCCTTCTCCTACAAAATGTGTGCAAAAGGAAGCTACCCTGAGACCACCAGCTGGTAGAACTACTACGGTAATGTTCAATTTTTCTCTTGTAAGCGAAATCTTTGCAAGCAGAGAGTGCTCTTTACATATTCATAGTTTCTAGAGGCATAACAATTCACATAATTGGATACCTCATCCATTTTTATCAATGTTGACAGAAAGATTCTTCCCTTTACAGCAATATATACAATTGAGCATTTCTGGATTCAGCTACAGAAAAATGGATGGGTGCCGACACCCATTTTCATGATTTGTCTTCACTCCAAAATGTGTCTGTGGCTGAGCCTGACCCTGTAGGTTTGACCGAACAAATATGATACTGGCCATTACTCGGCAGTTGGGGCAGACAAGGACAAATCACATGCAGCCTTTTGTGATTTCACTACAATTAAAACTGACTGGAACCAGAACCAATGCTATATTAATGAATTCAAACCTTTACTACTGTGGTATTGGAACAGACAACTTCCAGAAGAGGAAATGGGAAGGCAGCCATCAAACTCAAGATGACAGGGGAAGAAATTAGTTTTCTGGAGAATCCTAATGAGGACATTGGAACAGTGCTCTATCACAAGATCTGCCAACAGGCAAAAAACATGAGGGCAAGAGAAAAGGAGAAAAAAGTTTCAAGAGCCTTTCCACCAGATCCGAAACAGCTTTCATTTTCTTAAACTAAGAACAAGTATTGATTCTTTGCACACTAAATTTTTCCTCCCACAATTCCCCACAAATATATAGTATGAGTCCCTGTTTAGTGACACTTCTTGTTTGTGCTCTTTCATGCATATTTTGCAGAGGGATAGTGAGAAAGGAATACTACACACCACAGATGTGAACCGTACATGTGTTACAAATTGCTAAAAATCTAAACAGTGGAAGGTGGGATAGCTATAAACAACCCAACTGAATTATGAAACTAAAGCCATTCATAAATCAATTATTGACCGTTCATTAAATCTCAAGTTATGTTTGCATTACATATTTTCATTAATAGAGCTGTATAGTTCCAGTGGCTACAGCAACAAAGACAATTCTTCTTAGAAGGTGGGGAAGAAGAGGTAAATAATCACCCCACGAAGTACCTGCAATGCATGACATTAGCAAACAATCAGCCTGAGAAAGCTACTGCCACACAAATATTCACTAGAAAACAACACATACCAAAACAGAGGAAAAAGGACTACAGCTACTCCATACACTGTTGGAAAATCATAAGACCTGTGTGCTGGCAGGCTGTCAAGGCAAGAGAAGCAAGGAAGGGGAAGGGGCAAATTCCTGAGATGAGAAGCTTTCTAATAGGAAAACTCCATAACCTCCCATGGAAAGCTTCACATCAGGAACAAACAGCCAGTTGTATGTCCCAGAACTTAGTATGGGGTGAGAGGCTGTGTCTGAGATAACAGGTTTCAGACACCTTAGGATTTAAAGATAATCACCAGCAGCTTGAGTTGCACCTGGATGGGAACAGGAAACTAGTGCAGAAACACTAGCAGAAGCATTATCCTCTCTCAGAAGCTCACCTCACAGATGGGAGTGCTCTGTAATAGCTGTAAATTCCTAAAAGATTGGCTTTAATTAGAGCCTAACCTTGCCATGAGAGGGATGGAGGGCCATTAAACACTGCAGGAGAGATCCCAGTCTCCTGCCTAGATGTAGACGATGAAAGACACTATTACTTACTGCTGCTACTATAGATCATAAGGGCAGCGACAGACTTTAAAGAAAGCCAAGCCTGCAAAACTTCATCATGGTGAGAAGAATGAATACAACATAAGTAGGCTGAGAATTCCTACAGTCAACCCTAAACTGGCCTATCCTATTTCCATTCTGGCAAATCACCACAGGTATTTAAACTCTATACTCATTTACGGTCACAGGATTTTATCACTCAATATAAAGACTACAGTAATGCAAGAGCCACCTCTTACGGACACTCAGGTTGCATTTGCATTAAAAAAATCTCGGCAGTACTTTCTGTTCCCAGTTGTGCAGCCTAATTCCATCCCAGCTATATCAGGGCAAGCACATTCATGCATCAATTCTATCTTCCACATCCTGGTTTCAAAGCATGGAAAGCTCAGGTGCAAAGCTCATAAAGGAGACATAATGTCCTCCAGCAGGCATTCTCTCTGAATGACCACCACAGTAGGGCCAGAAAGCATCCCCTAGCCTGCGTCAACCTGTCAGTATGGGCACAGCAGGTGATGTTGTCCTATTGCACTAATACATCACCACTGCTAGAAGTTGTTTTGTTATTATAGGGCATAAAAAGTGATTTCCCAGTTTTGAAGGCCATGGAACACAACAGTAAGAGATTTAGGAATAAAACCAAAACTGAATATCAAAGGCAGAGTCTATCTACACTCTTCAACTCACAACATGCTAACTTGTACCAAGTCCTGTTCCCTCCAAGATGCCTAATCAGCTTTAATTCCCAGTAGGGATGAGTCACGTCTCAGCTCTACACATTCTTTCAAATGCAACTCCAAGCGAAAAAGCATCACCTCTGCTTTATCCATGATGAATCACATACAGTTCACTCTCAGCTAGATCCTTATCTGGTCAAATTCATGGCCAAATTCAACTCTGGGCATATAAACTTGATTTAGCATGACATCAGAATTTTATTCAGGGAAAATACTAAGAACGGAGAATTTCTCTAATGAAAAGATAAAAATCAAAATGTTAGTCTATTGACATTGCATTTTAAAGTCTTCTTCAGAGTTGCCTGGGAAGTTCACATGCAAATGGAACAAACAAAATCTTCTAAGCCAAAACCAATCAAAATCCTCAAAAGAAAAATAAAAAATAAACAAACAAACAAACAAACTACAACAAAACAACCGAAACAAACAGGAAAAGAAGCTGCATGAAATCCAGAAAGGAGACTCTAGAAAATCTGAGTAGGTCCCCAGTTATAACATGTATTTGTACAAAAGGATCTCTTTGCCTACTTCGCACATGTGCAGGTTATATGTAAACAGAAATAGAGCTCCAGGTAACTTCTGGACATAAAGAGCAAACCATGGGTGAAAGAACAATAAAATGAAAAGAGAAATTACTGACTCACTGTGGATCTGATCCACAGCTGATTCACTAACATGGAAACTGCCTCCCAGTTACCATTAGTAGGGCTAGAACTGGATTTTCCTGATGTACCACTTGGTCCTTTCACTAGCCATTCACATTAAGATGGTGCGCCAGTGTTTATCTCTGCTCCAGGAATGACTGTCTCCATCAGAAGGATGAAACAGACAGCAGTGGGAATAAGTTCTTAAACTTCTGCAGCCAAATTAGTCTGCACTTTCATGCTGAATTACTCCAGCCTATCTAGAAGATTAGAGAAATTTCTTCTTTCTAGAAGAGAGAAACCAAACTGGTTTGGTTTCTCGCAGTAACTCACCATTTGTTACTTCTTCCTACTGTCTTTCACTAGAAATCAACTTATTTTATACTAAGGATGTACAGAATTGCTCTGCGTGCATGGGAAATGCATTGGAACCCAACAGCTTCAGAGGAATGCAGGAGGAAGAAGAAAATCTTTGCATTTAGTTTATCACGATATTAATAACCTGAAGAAAATGTGCATGTCCAAAACTGAATGAAAGCGCGAATGCTCTTCAGAGAAAATGCAGAAATCATCATACTCATAGCTAGATGCTTCAAGCACTTTGTTGAGGATTTACCACAACATTTGTCTGGCATCCTGCAGATCAAAATTCATCCAGAGCACTATGGTTCCTTTTTCTGCCCTGTAATTGCATCCTAGGACTCACAAGACCCAGGGCTGCATCAGCAGCAAGCACTTGAGCTAATGAGGGAATTCACTCAAAAAACTGAAGTTGCATTATTCTACCTTAACATTTACAATCACAAACCTTTCACAACAGTAACTACTGACTCCTCCACAATGTGTTTTTCAGTCAGAATATGTCCTCACTCTACAATCAAAACTATTATGGAAAAAAGTAATATAATGGTTTCAATGTAAAATATATCATTTTAAATACATGCACAGATCCTTTTTTTTTTTTTTCATCCTTTGAAACTGTTGCACATTTTCCAAGGCACACTAAGGAGCAGAGTATGAGGCAGCTTCCCTGTATATGGCTGCCATCTAGTGGACCTACCTTTTGGAATGGGACTCCCAACATCAGCCTAACCCTAACAGTTAAGCTCCAGTTATACTCTTTCATTTTTAGCAGAATGTTCAACATCATTTCACTTCCCAGCACCTATTGTGCCATATAAGTCTCCAAAGTAAAGAAGACAATTCAGTTAATATGGTGGTATATATGTGACCATATCACAGTAATAAGACATTTATTCACTTTGCATAACTGCTGTACCTATAAATCACCCATAGGAAAATGTTTTGGGGTTGTTTTTTTTTTTTTCTTTTTACAGAGGATTTTTTCTCTGTGAAGGCAAAGTTGTGTGCATTAGAAAATCAGTGATATTATTAAAACATAATTAACAGCCACAGATTTCATTACTTGCCTATGACATTTACACTAAATAAGCTTCAACAGCTTGTACAAAAGAAGTCATTATAGCCACTGCTGTTTCTTTCAGTCACTTACGATAAGTTTTCCATAAAGACTTGATTATGAAAAGCTTCTGACAATGACAGTGATTTAGAAAATGTAAGGGCAAGATGTGCCACAATATTACGGAAAGTGGCTATGCCTGAGCTGCAGAGGAGAGGTCATGTTCACTCGATGAAACACCATGGTGGCACCACGAGCCACCTTCAAAGATCCAGGCTAACTCAGACCTTTAAGTCCCAGAACTGACAGTGTACGTCTGAATAAAAAAGGATTTGAGAGACCGATAATTCAGAGGCAGTTACACAGTAAAAAGGTAGATCTTGGGAGAAGGGGTAGAATTTGAGAAGCAGGCTGATAACATCTAAGAGCAATAAAAGTAATAGCCATAGCTTAATACCACAGCCCAGACTGTAGCTTCATTTCTTTTATGCTCTAGACTTCTGGGAGGTATTACACAGTCCTGTATATGGCTGAAAGTAATTTACAAGCCCATGGCAAGAGCCAAAATCAAGCAAATCTTGACAGACAGAGTGTTCCTAACAGGGAACCTCATAAAGGTATATTGGGAGAAAAAAAAAAAAAAGAAAAAAAAAGAAAAAGTTGTTCAGCATATTACAAAGCCCATTCTCTATGGAGGTCATTGAAGTCAGATAAATTGCATACATCTTTCCTATGCAATAATTTAAGTGCAGTTAATATGCCCCAGAATACCAATAACAGATACAGAGGTCATTTATTAACATTTTATCAATAGGATCTTTATGAGATGCAGGCTCCTTCTTCAAGATCCAACCCATGCCAACTCAGAATATCAATACCTACAGAAACCCACCTCAGTGCAATCATCCATTTCAGACAGCTGACTGAGCAGTACGAAGTTAGCAAACATCTTTGGGAGATACTCAACCCTCTGCTTCATCTCAAGCCAAAACTAACTTCAGACTTGTTGGGAGAAGGGAAAAGCTGCATTCCCCCAGCTACGAGAGGTTTTCATATGAAGTATGATAGCATCGTATTTCTTCTGAATAGTATCTCAGTTCAGCTTAAATGCTCATTTCTTCGTTGCTTGGGGTTTATCACCTCAGTAAAATAATAGTGGTTTTTGTTGTTCTGCAGACTGTGGACCCAACAGTGCTTTCTGCTACTTCATCATACAGGATGCAAGCCAATAAAAAATTAGTTTAACAAAACACATAATTGGTTAATTGACTATACCCCCCTATACAAAGCATGATTTTACTACTATTTCAACTGAGGTGGATTTTCAGTGAACTTGAGATAATATTATCTGAATACACAATAGAAGAATACTGCCACACAACTAAGTACGGAAAAATTAAGGTCACTTGCTGAAAAATCTCCACTCACAGCAGTGGACCATGGAAGTCTAAAGACCTTATACCATCAACTGATGACTGCTCCACTGTTACAAGTTTAGAAATATCAAGATTTCATTTAAGGTCCATCTACACAACAAATATTCTGAGCAACCTTACTGGGGAGTTCTGCCAATTCAACAATTAGCTGAGAAAAATGACTTTCAGAAATCACATAGACCATAGTGAGGAATTCTGTTTAGAAAGTCAACAGTGCGATCTACCCAGCCGGAAAAATGTTTGAGAAAACCAAACAAGGTAGGCCTGGAGACCTAATCTGCCACTTTTTCACACTAGACATTTAGGATTTCTCAGTTTTCATTTGTAAGTGTTAAAACGATTTTCTCAGAGCATTCAGAAATTCTGCTTAAAATACATTAGGTTTTAAGTAATATTTCTCAGTTAAATGCAGCACTCTGCTTATAAAAACATCACCTCCACCCTGTCCCCTCAGTGATTTCCAGTGAGCTGCTGCATCTTATTTCCTCTGAACTACAATCATCCTTCACCCCCACCTACCACACATTAGGAGCCAGATACAGATATCAAATATGAGGCATAATGGGCATTAAATGAAGACCTCCCAGCTGTCTCCTGACAGTTTGATTGCATAATGGTGACCTTTGCATGTCTTGTTCACAACATTAAAAAAACAAAACTACACAATTCTGGACTGCAGATAAAAATATTGAAAGAAAAAGTCCCATGACATATTTGGGGGGCAGGGTGGAGTCTTTATTATTTGCATATATGGATGGCCTTATTAGGGTTGCTTTGATGCTTCCTAAAGGTGTAATATTTTATTTCTTAATAGTCATTCTTGCCTTCCTTCTTGCTGAAAAGTGACAGTTAGCTTTGAACAGACATTTATACTGCAGATTCTTCATTTAAACCTTATGTAAAGAAATAAAATCTTTATGTCCACACATATTTGAGCTCCTACCTTCATACATTTATAGTGTGTTACATTTCCCAGCTTTCCCATATTTAATGTTTTACAGCCTGTTCTCCAGATTCAGGTAGTAAAAGGACTGAAGTCCAGAAAGCACAAAGGAGGCAAGCAGTTCACTGTTTTAATTAGAAATGGACCAACACCGAAATCTCCAAACAGTTCAGTTGTACAAAGGTACTAGCAAAACCTCTCACTAGACTAAGAGCAATATGATCTATGACTTTTACCATAATAGTTTAGTTTAGAGGGTTTAAAATCCTACAAATGACTCCTTGTTAGGCTGTGTGTTGTCTCATCAGTATTTTTAAATACCACTGACAGAAAAAAAGAACAAGAGAGAGAAGTACCCATATGCTAAATAGAAAAAGTTCAGGATGGGGAGAAATAACTGTTCCTGCATTTTAATAAGGCTTCAGTCCCACCCCCTCAGATCTGCATCTCCCAGCCAAGACGTGTGACAATTTCTGTGAGTTGAAGCACAGTTGTGTTGGCATTTTAGCTTGCATCAGAGAAGCATTTGCCTGAGCATTTGGAAGAAAAATTTTTCAAAGAGGGAGTTGTCAAAAAGATCTTGTTAACAATATTTCACAGTTTGTAAAGCCTGACCACTGTTTTCCATCCTTCTCCTTTCCACTCTCTCTATGGTTCACTCTTTATTTCCTTTGCCTTTCACACGATACCTCCTAAAAGGCAAAACTGAAGACAGGATCAGTTGGGGACCTCAAAACAACCATTCTATACATTTCCCTTTCTCTGAAGAAGGACTAAATACCACTCTGCAATCCACTTCAGGTGTTTGTCTAATTCAGAAATGCTATCTGTCCCAAAACAACCTGCAACATCTATCACTGTGAGAGCAAACCGTGCTAGTACTTCTCACATCACTGAATACAGGGTTGGAATGTCCTCAAACATGTACATACACAGCTCACCAAATGCCTGGCTTGCAGGTCCCCTAGCTCCCTGCAGCGCACATGCTGAAGAAAAACTGGGAAAGTAGGCACTACAACTTGGGGTTTGTCCAGGAGTTAATGGCTCAGAAAGAGGATATGCAGGAGCTGATAAAAGCTGCATGAATTATTTTGGCAAGCTTTGGCCCACAGGCTGCAGGCTACTCCTCAAAATACTTTGCTGTACTTTTCCTTTAGTTGTTCCACATTGATCACACTTTCCAAACCTCTTACATCTGTTGCTAAGCTTGCAGTTCTCTTTCATTCCCTCATTTATATATTTTAATTTTTTTTTCTTTTAAAGTTACGTCGTTAAAACATGGTGCCCCAAAATATGGATGCCAACACTACTGCGATGCCTCACAAGTACTCAGTTGACCATGGTAACTATTGTTCATAAGTTATTCTTTCAAATACTTGTCAGAACAAGGTTCCTCCTTTGCAGCAGCATGACTGTACTGACTACTGCTCAGTCTGAGTTCCAGATCTTTCTCTGTGCTACAGCTCACCAAAACTTTATGCATGCTTATGTGGCAGGTTTATGCATTAAACTACATTTCTTATTTAAATTCCTCAAGCTCATACAGAAAGCCAAGTGGAAAGCTGGGATGAAGTCTCAAACAGTCAAGAGTCCAGGTACGACTAGTTGCAGAGGCTGCCTCAAAGCAGCAACTCATTTATTCTTCACAGTGTGCACTGCAGTCCTTAGAGTTTTGCTAACCCAGACTGCAGGACTGGTAGAGAACGGGATTCCCTCACCCTTCATCCAAGGCTCCTTTGCAATGAAAATCAGGGGACACAAACCATTGGGAAAAAGTGTCCCAACATACAATTTAGACACAGACCCACTGTCCTCTGGAAGCTAGGAACTACAGAGGCCTCCGTTTTAAACATTAGCAGCCAGGCTACCCATTAATGATATCAAGTAGAATCATCCAGGACTTCCAATTTATCACACAGTGCTTTGTTTCACTCAAAAGCAAATTCCCAAATAGCACAACTAACCAGAACATTTAACTGGAACAATTATGAATCTAATGAAATAACATAGGCTACAGTGCAGAGAACCTAAGTAGTGCTACAAGTCCACTTCCATGTTGTGCTTCATGATATAGCATCTGCAGACAATATTAAATTAATGGCAATACAGACAAAACCACCAGCAAGATTACAATAACTACTAAGTTTCATTTTTCCACTTGTCCTGTATTCAGCAATAGCAGTCATTTTTCTCCTTCTTAGTAGCTGCTGCAGTGCTGTGGTTTTGACTTTCAGCCTGGGAACAGCGCTGATAACACCGATGTTTTCAGCTGTTGCTCAGTAATGTTTATTCTGACCAAGGACTTTCTCAGCCTCATGCTCCACCAGGGAGGAGGGGAAGCCAGGAGGAAGCAGAGACAGGGCACCTGACCCAAACTAGCCAAACAGGTATTCCATACCACAGCACGTCATGCCCACCATATAAACTGGGGGCAGTTACCTGGAAGGGTTAGATCACTGCTCAGGTCGGGCTGGGCATTGGTCGGCAGGAGGTGAGCGGTTGTATTCTCTTCCCTCATTATTTCCCTTATCATCATTATTATTGCTGGTAGCAGCAGTGGTTTGTGTTATACCTTAGTTACTGGGCTGTTCCTGCCTCAACCTGTGGGAGTTACATTCTTTCAATTCTCCTCCCCATCCCTCCGGGAGTGGGGGGAGGAAAAGAGGGAGTGAGTTAACGGTTGCATGGTTCTGGGCTGCCGGCTGGGCTTAAACCACAACACCACTCCACTTCCTATCTCCTCAGCTCACCCAGAGTTTCACTTGCCAGTATGAAATGAGCATAGAGCAGAAAGGCCTGTTTAAAACAACCTAACCCACAAGGGTGGAAAGGACATGCTGCTGCAGACACAAGCCCCCTTCACTTCATAGGCGTAAAATAACTTCTTTGGCAAAGGTACAGAGTTATGAATGCCAGGTAACCCCCTAAAAGTGCAAAAAAATAAAAATTAAAAGATACTGATGGTAAAGATGAATTGCTGATTTGAACTCCGTTACATGAGCTCTACCTGTACATGCATCCTTCTCAGAACTTTAAAAAAAAAAACAAAAAACAACAAAAACCCACAAAAACACCCAAACAAAACCACACAGACACATGTTTAATTAGCTTTTACCTAAAACAAGTTCTATTCTCTCCCCACTGTTCTGTTACCATTCAAATGTAATTACTGTCCCCAAGAACTAAGGCCAAGCTCTCGAGCCATTCTCCCCAACCTTTCAATCACACTGATCAGTCCTACATAAAATAGCAATGGCATAAACAAATATTACAGGTAAAGTGAGCTACAGAACTAGAAAAGAACAGAAAAAAGGCACAATAAAATGAAAAGGTTAGCATAAAAAGAAAATCCTCATCTGATGCCTGATGCCACTTTAATCTTTTAGCACAAACTGAAGGTAAGAAGGTAAAAATACTAAGCACCACCCATAGCTCAGTATCTTGCAGTCTGACTGAAGAAGTCTTTTTTTGCGTACTTCTTAGCCAGAACAGCAGTACCCACTCTCTGAGCCCAGCCTTTGCCAGACAGATTTATCTCTTATTTCCAAACAGTTATATTTTAGGAGGATAAGGGGATTTTTCCTATATGGACTTACTCTGATCTAAAACCTTGCCTCTGACTGCAATAAATGCTCTTTGTGACAACTTTTGACCAAGGAAACTTCTGAAAGGGGTCTTTCAGAATTACAAGCCTCCTTTCTGTACCCTGCTTTGACAAGAGAAAATGGCAGACAGCAGAACTGCTATTGGTGCAGGCAAACTGATTTTGTGTATTCCATGTATTCTGGCCTTGGATTTCTTTGCAAAATTCAAAAAGGTAAGTGCTTATAGGTTTGGAGGCAACAACTTACTGCAGTTTCAGGCAGATCAGCTTTGATTTGAGCAGACTGTCAGAGTATGTATGCAGGGCTACAACTATAAAGTTTCCTGTAATTGAAACTCACATTGACTTGTGTACCATGAAGCATTATAGGGATGCAAAAAGCCACTGAATCCAACAGAGATGCTGCCTAGGTACAGGAGGAGATGGGTTCTGGCATCTTACACTAAGAACAGCGAACATGTTGTGCTTCAGTGCTCCTTCCTCTGAAGATGGAAGCACAGCACAGCACACGTCCCTGTCTGTCAAGTTGCGAAGTGGAACCCTTCTCTTTGAAAGTAGATGCTCCAGGGAGTCTGATGGAAAAATCTCTCCATCAAACCAATCCCTGTGAGTTTCCAAGAAGTCCCAAACCTCCATGAACTGTCAGAAATGATGCCTAGCTATTGCTAAGGTTTTCTAGAAAGATACAGAGCTGGCTGTATGTATTTGGCAACAATCATTTAACCACAGCAAAAGCTGGCTCTTTTTTATTGATTATTTATATTAGCATTGTCACTGCTCTTCTTTTCCAAAAGTTTAATTTGCAATGTTGCCTCAATCTCACCTTAAAAAAAAAAAAAAAAAAAAGAAAAAAAGAAAAAAGAATATGTAAACCTTTATCATGGGATGCACTAACCCATCACATGAAACCTCTCTCCACATGACAAACTAAGACATACTGCTATATATATATAAATATATACACAATAAAAACTGTGGGAAACTGGGATCCAGAGAATTGCTTATTTAGTTTACAAAGTTGAAAACTTTGTCTTTATTCAGCTGAAGTTTCACTTAGACTAATGTACCCTCAACCTACAGACTTACTCATATTCCCCTGCATAAATTTCTACAACTATGCTGCTATCACCACATGCAATACAAATAACAACCAAAGCAAATTTTTCACAGAGTACACCTACTGTGTGCAGAGGAAAATTAGATTGTTACAACCAAGAAATGTCAGACCTGCAAAGCCAGAAAGGAAAATAATTTTCAAAAGCTGTTTGTTCACAAACATCTGACCAGTAAACACTGCTTCAGTGGCTTATCTGTGTATGCATAAGCCTTTTGCATGCACATACACAAAATGCCAGCCCTGCCTATGAAAATTAGAACACCATTCAGCAGGCTGCAAGCCATCCACAGGTGTAAGAAGGCTATACATTGTTAGATCAAATATAACAATAAGCTACAACGAACGGCAGCAGCAGAAGCTGCCAGAAACTTCTAATTAAAAGTACATTTTGCAAAAAAGCAGAAAAAAATGTATTAATTTCTGAGAGAAAACAGACTTTCTATTCTTTTGAACCTTTTAGCAACAAGTGTTAGAATTAGCAACAAACATTTATGTTTAGACCCCACACTATTAAGAATGTTACCTAAACATTTATAGTCCCAATAACATATGGCTGCCCAAAAAACTCCTGACTATCCCATTATGTGTTACAGGAATCCCAAAGTTACAATCTAAAGGTAGTGGTCCAAAACCTACTCTCACTGATTTCTGAATTTCCTCACAGCAAGTACACTGACAAGGCCAGAACCAGTGTGGCCCCACAGTTCAAAAGGAGAACTCAAGCGTTCTCACTGAGTTTGTCACTGGGGTCTCACAGAACGGCAGCTATCCTGGACTGAAAAACTTTAAATTCCTATTCACTGGATGGTGAGATCATTGAAATCAGTGCCTCTCACTGAAATCAATATTTTCCTTTCATTTTCAAGAAAAGCAGGCCTTCCAACCATTACTTTTTACAGTTGTATGGAAAAATCTTTTAGATTAGGTATCTACTCTATTTAGATAGAATAAAATAGAAGTCTTTTAAAATGTAGTATTAACTAATCCTTAGGAATAGATGATGCCTTAGAATTAAAATAACTGCCGCAAAATCTGCAGAATTAAAAACTAAGCATCTGTTCTATATACCTTTTAAATTATTATACATCATTGGAGAAGCAGCATATATTTTCTTGTTCATTTTTATAGGTTGGTTCTTAATTCATACAGAAAGGTTATCATTTTCTGGTAAGTGCCACAGGACTTTTTCATAAAGGAGTCTTATACTTTTCAGGAGTCTTATTCTTTTCTCTCTGCTAATGTCTTATTTGAAGAGGGGAATGCAGTCTGCAGCCAAGTCTCCATTATTTGCTTTGGACAGTCAGTTTTGCAGCTGAGTCCATAAGGTTTCTCCATATAATTATAAAGCTCGTCTGAGTATTTCAGTGGTGGGTGGACAATTACATATGTCAAAACTTTCCTTCCAGATAATAACAAAACTGCATGGATAGCAAACCTATTATATGAACCTTCAAATTAAATACCCAATATCATATCAATTCTTCATCTGAAATACCCTGCTGGGCAGCACACATGGAAATTACCTTACGTGAAAGAAAGAGCTATTCAGCAGGGCAAGCATTAACACTATCTGGCATAAAAAAATCTCTTCTTTGGCACAGGTTTTAGGTCAAGAAAGAATAAACAATGGCACTAGAAAACCTCCCAACTGAATATGTTAAAGTTAGTTAAAGAAAGTAAAAAGTAAAAACTCCTTCCAAGCCCTTTTATTCCTCAGATAGCAGATGAATTACCTGAAACAAATTCAATTTCAGCCATTAATTCAAAAGCATTATCTCAAGTATCATTTAAAAAGCATCATCCTGACTCAGAGAGTATAATTTTCACTTCAATCACCTCGTGTACCTACATTAGCTTTGAACCCTCTGTTTCCTACGTTTTGCGGTTTTATTACAATGCTCCATACATTTACTTTCTGTCCATTTTTTCATAGTGACAGGAGTTCCCTCTGCTGCATATAGAGCAAAATTAATGATCACTCCAGAAGAGTAGGTTTCAAAAATGCATTTGCACATGAGCAACAGGGAAATGTACTGACACCTACCAAATTAAGAGTCTTAACAAACTAAAATGCTCCACAATAACTTCCAGCCAGCTCATCCAAAAGGTAATCTTTCCATTAAAGCTATAATAGTTCTGTAAACAAAGAGTTTATGGTTGTTTCTGTATGTATCAAGATGTCTTTGGCACTGCAGTTTGCAAAAGAGAATTTCCTGTTTACAAGCTGATATTCTTTCCTAAATTTAAATGCATACTTGAATAAAACCCTTCCACACAACTCATCTTATTTTGATGAGCATTTTGCTTTAACCATAATATTGCAACAGCTTGAGCCCTTATTTCTTAAAAAATAATAAGAAATAAAAGTATTGACAAATAACAGAATTTGGCAATTATGACATAATATCTGAATATAAACAACTTTATAGACCTGAGCAGTCCCATTTAATTCAATGAGACAACTCTACCCCATAGCTGGCCACAAGTATATGCAGCAAACCCGAAGCCTTTGTTTGACAGTTTTTCTCAACAGCTGTTCAAAATCATTCAAGTAAGTCTGACTTTTTATTATAATAAACCACACATTATTCTAGACCAAACACTCATGGAATTACATAGAGACATTAATTTACCTTATTTTCCTGTTTCAAACATAACACAACCCAAAACACAGTCTTTTTTCCCTACTTTTATTTACCCATGTGGTCATGGAAGAACATGCATTACATTGCTCTCACTACATAATCACGTAAGTTCGTGGTTAAAACGTGTTATATTCATGAACCTGAGTACTAATTTCTGTAAAAGAAAGGTGTCAAAGTCACAAGGATAAAAATTGAGGTGAAGTGAACAAAAATGCTATGAAAAGTATGATTGTGTTACCCATGTACCACCTAAAACATTGTCCTGGAGCTATTCCTAACAGCCACAGCAGAATTCAGTCTCCACATCATGGACTTACAGGCTTCCAGGTTAAGATTGCCCAAATTCCTAGTTTATTTGCCTGAAATGAGTCTAACTCTTCTGGCTTCAACTTAATTATTTCTGACTTATTCCAGAATAATGGATTTATTATCAGGTTTACGATTACACACAGGATGTAAATTAGCCCAAGATAATCACACACCCTTGGCAACTGGTAATCTCATTTAGTATCCTCCTGAAATCTAACATTGTTGCATACATTATTCAGGTCTAAAATCAGCATATTCAGAAAAGCATATTTTCTTACATGGACATTATATCACCCAAAATAATTACAAGTTATGGAGCCTTTTATTTTGCCAGTTACGAATTCATGGTCTTAGAAAACCTGCTCTGTAAAACCATTAAAAATTTCAGTGACATTTGCAAAATGATGGTAAGCTTAATTTAATGTTCATATTTTAAAGAATATAGCAGCTCATCCTCAGAACCATTACTGAAAACTAGCCGCTCAGGCTTAACTGAGTAATTTTCTGCAACACAGAAAGGTTTTTGGACATAATTTCAATAGTACTTCTTATAACGGCCCTTTACTCAGAAAAGCAAATAATTTTTGCATTTTCAAAATAATTATTTTACTGAATAGGTATTTTTACATAAAATATATTAAGTTGTATGGGTACCATGATAGAAGTAACAGCCACTGAGCTGAAGGCTTTATTTGTCTATTGAAGGCAAAATTCAGATCCGGTATGCACTGTATTTCTGAACCTGATGTGGCAAGGTTGCATAAGGAACAGTAAAGCTAATTGAAGCACAGTAGGGCAGTACAACTCAAATCTATTAGGACTAGACTAGACTTGTCTCACTTCTTCAGATAAATACACCTATGACTTTAAACCTAAGGTTTGCTTCCCCTTGAATGCAAAATACTCAGTTACAAAACAGCTGTTGCCAGTAGACTTGAACTTGCTCCACAGGACCCATAACTCTACTAATACTTAAAAGTCCAAAACAGAAAACTGATGAAAAAGCCCATAATGATTTGGCTCTGGGTAGCACTAGTTGCTCAATACTTGGGGAGCATAATCCCTAATCATTTACATTCACTATTCAACAACCATGAAGCTCCATTAGATCATCCACTTCTCATCCTTATGTACTCTAAGATGGGATGTGCTGAGAGGAGTCTGCTGTGGGAAGCACAGTTCAAATCCCATATGAAGGCAAGTAGAGCTACAGCCTGAGAATGGTAGCAGCGCAAGCCAATTTAATATCTTTTAAAACGCACACATGTTTGGCAATCAGATTGTACATTAACATTTTCAGGTGCAATTTGCTTTGCAAATACCTTGGTAACTACAGTAAAACCTCATGAGTATTTGAAGTAAGCCACATCTGAGCACAGGAAGCAGAGGTGTAAGAACTCATCTTCCCAATTGCACTAATCCTGTGGCAGTGCACTCAGAGGCACAGAGGATGCAGCAACAGGCGGAACCTTTGGCTGATGCTCTCTGCCAGTTTAATTGACACTGACATAGATTTAAGGTCTTCCTTATTAATCTGCAAGATACTGTGCCTTTCTTCCAGACGCTTGTATATGGAATGAACAAAAAGGATACTCACAGCAAATATTCTTTTTCACTCGGTAAGTGTTAATTTTGCAAGGGGCTGGAGCAGTTAAAGATGCGATTCCTATCAAATGCTTGCTAGTATCAATCAAGCTGCTCTTTCTGAGATGCGGTAGCTGACCTACACAAGCCCTTTTAGCCCATTTCACTGCAGGGTACCACAGACTGCTTTAAACCCATCATCTGAGCAGTGGAAAGTCTTTTTACACAGCTACAGGCTGTCAATGTCTGACAACAGCCATGGTCTTAATGAGGTCAAACAGGTCATAACCTAGCTTACATGAAATCAATCAGGATTTAGAAAATAGAAATTAAACCATTACTCCTCAAAGAGTTGATCTATTAGATAGACTTAATTTGTAAATATATAAATACACATTTCTATTCAAGAGGATAAAACTCCTTGCAAAATATAGCTGTAATAACTGCTTTGCTTTAGACTGTAAGTAGTGCATGCAAGAATCTATTTGTCAGAGCACTTGCCATGTGGAAGACCCAAGTCATTCTCTTTTACATCTGCTACCACCCATGTGAATGATCTAACCACCAGACTCCAGAAAACGCATTCTTCAGCCTTTTCGTTGAATCATTGCCATGTTTTCCTCTAAAATATGAGGCTCTCAGGTTCAGAAAAAAACATACAGGAGACCATGTTTCTAAAGTCTAATACTTATGTCACTAAGAAAGGGACAGTCTGGGTTCTAGTTCCAAGACTTTGCCTGTATTTTACATCATCACATAAAATATATAAACAGTAACTAATCCCTTCCACCACTTTTTCTTTAAAAGTAGGATCTCTGTTCAATTTTTTGAGAGAAAAGTTATTTTCAGAAACACACACTGGATATACATCCACTCAAGTCACCAGGCTTCCTCCTGAGATCTCAGAGGGTGATTAGACTGTACATAATCTTCAGTGCTTTTGCCTTCAGCACCTTGCTATTAACTATCTTGAAGCATTTCCTCTCTCAACATCTTCCCCTTCTGAGACACCTCCTTGACCACATGCCTCCCCTAGGACATGAAGGCCCAAGGCTTGGATTCTGCATTCCCCTCTGTGGCCAGATACCCCAAGGTTCAAGTCCTCCCTTCTATACATATCTCTACTATCTGAGAAAAAAGTCTTTTGCATTCTCTAGAACAATAAAACAAACATGCACATTTTTGAGCAGCCAGGCTCTGGAAGCCTACTGTCCTCTAAATTTGCATCTTCTGTCTTTTCTTCTGCTTTTTGTTCCTTATGGCTTCTTTCCTCTTCCAGTCAGTACTCCCAGCTAACTTATCAGATGGCAAGCAGCAGCTGCTCATTGTTGTAGCTGCGCCGATCAGCCAGACAGCAAGATATACTTGTGTTATGACTGGTTCTGCCAAGAGAAAGCAGGCTTTCCTCCCTTCTCTTAGTGGAAGCATTCATTTGGAGCGCTCATCCTTACCAGCTACTGGTTTTCACCATACATCCAGCAATTTAAGACCTCTAAACCATTAACTCTTGCCAAATTCAGCTGAATTAACCAGCAGATTCAAAAGTTAGTAGAAAGTAATGCATAAATCCACATATGGACAGAGATTTTAACTTATAGAGAATCAGGCTTAATATTTAATTAGACGTTTAGGCTGATGTGGAGGGAGAGAGAAGTAAGACTTAAGTAAACATCTGGACATTTCTGAAGACTACATTCACCCAGCACTCACACTGTAGCCCTCCAAAGCACATGCTCAAGAAAACATTAACTCAACAGCTAGGTCTCTGTGGAGACAGACTATGTCTATGTTAGCAAACTAAGGAGGGCCAGGGAATGAGCCCAAGGCCTGACCCAGGCTGCTAAAATTTCAGCAGCAGTCTTTGACACTGCTTTGCTCTGAGCACTCAAACCTTCTGCACGATAACACTGAGGTGTGAGCGTGAACACGGAACACTTTCCCAGTGGCAATTCAGACAGAGTCACCCTCTCCTGTGACTTTAGCTGTACTGATGCAAGCCAGGCTGATCCAATTGGCTTCAGGACCAGAAAATAATCCCTGAGGCTTTATATTTACTATGCATAAGTAGCCAGAGAAACCGATATGACATCATGTGTTAATATTGGCCCAGCTTCTTATTCACGTAGCATGAACCGATAAGTCATAGGAAGAGCATAGCTCTGTCCATCACTGAAACCCTTTGGCTCTTCCTAAGCAAGCTGCTCTGAGCCTGCATTACCATGCGGACAGCGTTCCAGCTCCAGGAACTCAGTGTTCCCAGAGCCTGAGCTGACGTGCTCACGGCAAAACGTGCATTGAAAGTATCCCTCTTAGACAATGATCTAATGTTTTTTCCGTTATACAGGGGCTGTTAAATCCATCTTTTTTTTTTTTCAAACTTTCTGTGAAAAAACGGGATTCAAAAAATTGTAAAAAACTAATATTCCCCATAAACAGTAATTTCTGCCTCAGAAGTTAAAGTTCAATCAGTGCTCAGCGACTTCAGTCATGAACCAAAGGAGTTAGTCAGAGATCCCTAGCCCTGAACTTGAACCTTCCCCCACCCCCAACATTTCACATACTCCGCAGTGTTGGCAAAATATAGCTACATAAACATACATGCACCCAACTGTTTCCATAAACATCAGTACACATACATACACACGCATTAATGCATTTACACAGTAAGAGTATCTGTAGCTACCTGATTTCTTGAACATGCTGAGTAAAAACATCTAACTATGTATATGAGAATTTACGCTTCTTTATACATATGCTTATATGCACATACACAATACAGATAAAAGATATTAAATACCAGCTGGAGAGCAGTTCATGACCCTGAAATATTTTGGCAAACTTACATCCTTTAAGAATGAAATGGAATAGTGATCTGCTAGAAAAGTACCTATAAGTGCTGGCCTGACTTTGTGTTCCCTGAGCTAGGCTGTACTATACACATGTATGTACACACACACAAACTCCCACAAAAAACAACACAAGCTTTGGGCAAACACTGATATAGAAGCATGCTTTTATGAACATTTCAACAAAAATAAAGCATATGTTGGGTCATTTCCATGACTGACAGAATAACCACTCGTGCTAGCATAACAAATTCTATTCCAGTTCCTCCTGGGTTTTTACATAAAAAAAGCTTTCACAGACTAAAAAGTAGAGCATAGGGTCAGGGAATCACTTTCTCTAGCACTAAATCTGTGCATGCAGAAATGAAAAGAATGTACCACATTTAAAGACCTTCCAGCTTTGCGCAACAGTAACCATTTTTTAAAGCTGACCTTTTCTTCAGGCTTTAAGCTTCTATTCCCAATATACTATATATTTTATACACATGAATTCAGAAGCATATTGGTTTTCTGGAAGTCTTCATCTCTGAACTCTATCTAGCATGATATCAGGTTAAATTTGGAAATACCTCTCCGCTCTTGATCACATACAGTTTTGTAGTCTGTAGCACACTTGCTATAAGGATGCTGAAACTGATTATCTTACTTTCAAGTGAATGCCTAGCTTTAAAAATTGGGTCTGCTCATTCACTCCTGCTATAAGATCTACTCTCATCTTCTCAAGCACCACAGGCTCCAATTGCCATACACACAGCAGTACTGGTATTAAAAGTTTCAACATTCATGTCAGTGATAGCATTAACTATTAATGCTAAGATAAATACCTCCTGTTTTGTTTTTACCCATCCCACCACAAAGCAATTTATTAGCATGATTTTTAACTCTCAATTACATACAGCTCCACTGACAATTAGGCTAAAGGCCAGTACCTTTTCAAATGTCCAGTTATTTAATTATCATTGACTGATAACAGCAGATAGAGAACTATTCCTACAATTACTTCACCACAAAATGCAGCCCAGCGCAGATGCTTTACCAACAAGCTCTTTGCTCAGTGATGACAATTTCTGCAAGACAGATGAAATCTATTGTGTTCTGTATTTCTGTGTTTACAAACTTTTGAAATAAACCTTAACTTCCCCTTTTCCAGTCTCTACAGTAAGGCAATAAGATAAATACCAAAGTTTCTTAGGAAATTAAGTAATTCAAAAGTATGACACCATAACCACGCATATGCAACATACTGAAAACAAAATAAATGCGGTTATATTGCTGTTGAAAAACAAATAGATGGACATGAACCAAAACCTCTCAACTGTTTTGAAATAAAACTGATGATAGCAGAGTCTACAGAATTTAATTTTCTAACAAACACAGCATTTTTATTTGATACGTTTAATCAGAAAACTGAAAAGCTGGGGGGAAAGCAGCTGGGTACTTCAGAGAGGGAAAGAGAAGGCTCATAAATTAGCCAGTTGGCACAATCCTAACTATAGTATCACGAACACTGCTGTTATAATATTATTGCTGTAGGTTAATGTGATCCTTTATACAGCCTTTTCTTCTTCCACAGTACCCATTTTCAAGAAGTAAAATGGTTTCATTTGAATTGCAAATCCCAACACATATATAGTTTTATTCTTTCGGAGCAGGATGAGTGACAGTGGTATATTAGAGTTAACAAACCTTACCCACTTTTAAATACATTTCTGGTATTGAAAGCTAACAGAGCTGAAAAATGAATGGATAAAGGCTCTGCTCTGGTATTCATCCCTTTATTGGGTCCTTGAAAGGACCGTATGAAGGGAACTTGATAGAAATTTCATGTCGCTGCTAAATAGAACTCAGTCCAAGGTAGAAAAATAAAAGGTTAGGTCTGCTGTCTTTTCTAACATTTCATTCCTGGGGGCCAGTGCTTTCAAAACTGAAGCTAGAGGCTGTGCAGCCCATTTGATTCAACTGGTCCCTCAGTTTAATGGACTATAGGCCTCACAAAATTGCTGAATCAAATCTTTTGAAAGATTCTATGCCTCCTGTACACAAATCCATTAGTGTGGGTGGCAGAAACTGCAGATTAAAAAGAAAGCTAAGGAAAACGTCCATTGTGAAGCAGATAATAGTCTCTTTCCAACAGTCCTGCACTTGAGAAGACATTTATTTAGGTCTAGTATGGAAGCTTAACCTACACTCTGACATAAACAACAGCTGGTTTTCTTAGCATCTTCATCTTCTCATATTTCTTCACTACATATATTGAAACATATTTTACAGACAGACGTCAAGGCGCACTGGCAATATAGACAGTGGCAGGGTTCCATGAGAGTAAGAAGAATCTATCTTTTCCGTACAAAAGGTTTGGGTAGGGTAGGGTGGCCCAGTAGTTTGGCTACTTGATCAAGTATTACATGGACAATAAAGCTGAGACATACAGTAGTCATGCAGAAATAGAACAAACAACACAAAAGTGACAGAACAATGTCAGACTGCATTGATTTGCTAATCTTCACCTTAATTCTTTTTTTAAAAGTACGAGACCCCAAAGGGATATACAAGCACATTTTTGTAGGAGGAAGAAATCAAATGTATGGCACGTTCAAGAGGTTAAATGAGACTGAGACCAATGCTGTCCTCAGGTGCTCTGTAAGATGAAAATCTTTGTGATACCTGTTCTGTACCAAGCAGGAATTAAAGACAGAACTGTCCAGTATCACCCCCAATGTGCTTACAAAATTTAAGGAAAAAATTATTAGCAGGACAATTGTACAAATATTCAAAGTCAACATTCTTCTATAATCAAGCTACCCATCTGTCAAAAGTCTTGAGAAGTAGCACATTCCATACAATGGGCACATACTCTAGCACAATGTGTCCCAACAAAGATGTTTCATGTTTTCATAGTTAATCTTCCATTCAGCCATTGTACTTTGAAGTGCTCTGAAAAACGGAAGTTACTCACGCCCTTTAGACTGCAGCAGCTGCAACGCTGAGTAGTGAGACAAAGGGACTGCTCTACAACCATGAGATCAGAGAGACCTGCATCTATTTAAGCCTGATAACTCATTCTGCCATTTAAACTCCAGTGTTTAACAGACAACAGATTTACAATCAAAAATGGAAGCCATACAAGTGAGAGACCTATAAAAAGAATGAGTCACATACAGGAGTAGACATTAATTTAAACATACCCTGACATCAGCTCAATTGAAGAGTGTCTGATCCCATGAAGCTGTGATACTCATGTCAATAGGTTTCAGGTCTTGATCACAAACAATTCTTTCATATTAATTCCTGTTTCTGGAAGACCAACACCTGTAAAATTCATTGAATTTAACCTTCACAGTCCATGTGAACTTAAACGCTGCACATAAACTTAGAAACTAGCCTTTTTAATGCTTTCATCCAATCCCAGCACATGCACGCTGGAAGTATATACAAGCCAAATATCTACCTTGCCAAAGAAGGTCAGAAGACATCCTTACCAGGCTTACAAAGTAAATGTATTATGTTAATATCTGGGCCACCCTGCCCAGATATTTATTCTACCAATTCCTGCAATAATCATTATCTTGAAGAACATCTCCCAAGTCAAGTGAACACTAAGAATGCATCCACTTTAGGTTGCTTCAGGAAGTCATTTCCAAGGCAAGATGAAGGCATATATTCAGTCATGGGTGGACATTCACACTTTCTTTACTAGCAGTTCTCTCACAAGAAGTAGAACAGTGGCTTTGTTTACTTCATCAACCTTAGAACCAGATGGAAAGCCAAGAAAAATGTTAGCTTGCTACCGCAAATGGTGCATGGACAATAGGTTTTTTCATACATCACTTCTTTTAGGCATTGTCTCTATTTTGTAGTCTGTGGGTTTCCAAGAGATGAATGACAGATGTAGCAAGCAGATTTAGCTGCCAAAACAAATGTCGGCCACTCCACTCACTGTCCAAAGCCTTTGACTAAACAGATTCAGGATGTCAGTGCAAGGTGAAATTCCACTCTACATAATGTACAGTAGGTTTTGCAATATCTGGAAAAAAAAAAAAAAAAAAAAAAGACAGTCTGAACATGAAAATCACTTTTAAAAAATTGATTTTCAACCTGCCTCTTTGGCAGTACATATTGTAGAAGTTAAAAGACCAAAAGGGCCTTTCAAGAAATCCACATTTTTACTAATGAAGATCATTCCCTCCAACACACTTTCCCCTCATACACTGTTGTTTCCAATCTTTGTTTACGGAAAAATTTGGGTCATCTTCACAGAAAGGTCTGTAACTAATATATCAGATCACACTTTTCCTCATAGTCTCCCTAACCTTTCCCATTTTCATTATTCAACTCTTTTCTTTAATATTCTAAACACTAATGTTTTCATTTTACTAGTTACTGTTTAAGATTGAACACCTGTACAAAGTTAGTCCTTTTTAAGGTTCAGTTGGGCAGAAACTGAAAGTAAAGGCAAGAAGGTGTGGAAACAGCACAAAATTCATTGCGCTTCTCACCAACATTGATAGGTGGGTGCAAGTAGAGAGTGAGAAACCTCCAAGCCACATGTGATCCCAAAAGCTAATGAGAAGAATCCTTGAGTTTTCCTAGAGCTATGCAAAAAAGATGCTATTACTTCTCTTCATTAAACTGGTAATTGAAAAAAAGAAAATACGTTCATTTTGTATCAGAAGTGATTGTGCAGTGGTTGAACTTAAGGACCAGGAATAAGAGGGGAAGTTGCTAACAAAGGAAAACCAAATTATTTTCATATTTTCATTTATTTACCTACTGAGGACATGTAAATGGAGATTCTATGATTCTATGAAAATACTTCTTTCCGATTGATCTGGTTACTTTCCTCTTGTAGTGCAACTTGCCACCCTTTTGCCTCCTAAGCAAGCAAAGTCTCTGTCACGTAACCGTGAAAAAAAGGAGCTATTTTTCACCGTTTATCAAACATGTTTTATACAATCTGATGATAATTCAGGCTGTTCCATTAGGACTGAAGAATAGAGATAGTGGTACAATAGTAACAAAACCAGCTGATACAATGGAAGCATTGTCAGTGGGATTTCCACATAGGAAAGCTCTCTAACTACAAGCACAATACCCAGCTCACTATTCAGATTCATCTTATTACCTGGCAACAAACAAAACTGCAATGAAATCTGGAAATATCAGGTTTGGATGGCATGCTGTAAACACTGCTTCCCTCATTCAAGCCAGAACCCTGGGAATTCTTTTTCTGTGATGTTTCATAAAAACAAATATCGAGGGAAATCAGAGATTTTTAACAAGTCTGCTTCAAAGTACTGAACAATAAGCCTCTCATTTTGGCTCCTCTCTCTAATTCCTAGACTAACGAGTGTATCTGGAAAACTAATGTTGGATAAGTGAACAATAAACACTCTAGGCCTTTTCTATTGCTTCAGTGATGCAAAAGCTTAATTAGATAGTTAACTAGGCATATGGCTACTTTGCATCATCATAGGAGCAGAAAATATCTGATGTGCACACTGCTTTGAGAAATTTAAAAACAATAAAATTGTTGGGAGTTAATCTTCCTAGATGCCAACAGCAAAAGGTTGGAGCTCCAGAAATGTGGAAAATATGACAGGTTTTTTATTGTTTCATGTAAACATCAACAGTTATGAGCAGAAGACTGAACATATACAATGACTATTTTTTTTTAATTTTTTTTTTTGTAGACCCATCAAGAAATCAGACTCAAGCAATCACTACTCAAATACGCTGAGTGAAAACCAACTATTTTACATCAAGACTCAGGTCAGTTAACAACTCCTGTAGTTACCACTTTTTGAAAGAAAATTCCAACTTTGAAAACCATTGTAAATAATGCTGCAACGCTATCACATGTAAAAACAAATGAACAAAGCCTGAAAGTTTGAGAACAAAATTTTTAAAGGGTGAACATTATCCATTTGCACTATAAAAAACAATTCTTGGTTTTCAATTTTGAAATTTTCAGACACTAATCTAATCACCAAGAGACTAACAAACCACTTAGCAGTTAAGAAAAGTTCTTTTTAACAAAACAGAGCAGTTCTTTAAGACAATACAGCTGATCCTCTTTATCACTTGAAGTTGTAATCTGAACGATCATGATCTTCTCTAATGTATTCATTATTTAAATGTATTCACCAAATAGGTTTTATAAAAAGACACTTGGTCTACTGGCAATTTACAATCAAATCTCAGTGAACATTAAATATTCAGAACTCAAGCTCTTCTGAACACCAAATTTGCATGCTTTGCTTCTGCTTTTTCTCTGAAGAAAGATAATACTTAAATTAGATTGCCTGTTTTGATTCACTTACCTAGAAACTTGTAATTCATGTTTATTGCTATTTGGAGCAGTACTTTTCCATTTTTCTTACGAGCGAATGTTCCAGCCCTTGTGTTTGTTTGCTAAGAAAGTCACAGGAATTGAAAATAATGAAGACTCTGAAAAAAGAAGTTTAAAATTTGAATGCCTATGCATCAAAAGTTGTCTAGCCAGAAGCAGTATCATTTTTAACATTTCAGAAACCACAGGCATATCCCAGAGAGCAGAAAAGACACATTAATGTGTCTAGGTGGTGGTTCATGAGGAAGGGCCTGGATTCCACATTTTACCACGGACCATAAAATCCACTCTTTTTTATTCCCTCCTTATTAATTTTTATTATTTTAATAACAAAAATAAGACTGTTGTCATTAAGCTACCTGTATCAGTGCTTCCAGTAGAACTTTCTATATGCATAAGAACATTCCACAGTGTTTTTACCACACATTTGTTTCCATCAAATTAGTACGATTACACAACTTGAACTATACATAATCTAACTGTAGCTGCCATTCTTACAGTACTGCAGGCATTACAGAAATACTTCTGATTTGGGAAGAGCTGGCTAACTATTCTGAGGTAAAAAAAAAAAAAAAGAAAGAAAAAAGTGCTCTAAGAAAAATAAAGGAGACTGCAAATTATTTCTTTAAAATCTTTGAAATTAAATCAGTCGATATCAAGAAACAACTAATGGTGGTACATAAAATAATGGCAATAGGCAGTCTCTGTTTTATCAATTAACTGTTAGCTCCAGGAATTCAACTCTAATACAAAACTACTGGCAAGTAATGCAGCCCAGCAGAAGATGACTCCTAGAATAAACAGTACTAAAAATCTCATGTGTCACAAACAAGCCCATAAGATCTTCTGGGCAAGGTCCACAGACGAGACACCCTACAGATCCCAGTATGGTTAGTTCTTCAGCATTTATCTGTATCTATTTGCTTTCTATGACATTAGAACAAGAAATACAAGCAGCATTCCTCGCAGACACTACAAAGTTTGAATCCCCTTTCAATGTCACTGCATACTGCAACCACTAAAACAAACCCATTTTTTTCCTTTGAAAATTACACAGTGAATAACTGGGTTTAGCCAAGTCCTGTCTTCATTATAAAGTGGCTGCTGCTACTTCCTCTCAGTAGGAAGTGATCCATGTGACATGAAGGCTCCAATTCACATATTTAAAATAACATTTCTATCCTTTAATGTGAAGTGATCCTCAATCATTTCATGTAGATGAAAGGAAGTTAAAACCCATTCCAGCTTTTTATTCTCTTTCCTACAATTAACATTTACCTATCCCAGCTGACATTTCTTACATGTAAAATCCAGAACAGTCTGACATGAATGAACAAGTCAACCTTATAAGAAAGTTGTATGCAATACGTAAGAGAAATAGTGCTAGCTTCCTCCCTGGAAAAGCAGAATCTGTAGTACAGAGTAAGGAAAATTTTATTTCAGTGGAAATGAAAAGAAATAAATCTTCTGTGGGAAAAGAGGATTTGTTCCTAAACTGAAAGAGAGCAGTATGAAAAGCATAAGGCCACCCTGCACTGAAAAATAATAAAAACTTCAAGAATTAAGGTGTCTAGTTAGAAATACCTACATTGAAATATCTTAAAAAGAAAAGTGCCAGTGTAAAGCAGGATCTGGATTCAGAAAAATGCCCTTCTAGGCATCACTGCAATAAAGCACCTAGGCAAAGAAGTAGAAATTCACCCCTGCAGCAGGAAGGAGCAGGAAAAGCTTAAGATAAAACAAACCTAAGAACCATAGAAGCAATTCCCCAAGAACACAACATGACCAAACATTCATAAGAGCTGTAAGAAGTAATTCACAGTATGTCACACAAAGCACAGCCTGTTCTGTTCTTCGTCAGTTCTCACTGCCAGGATAGAGACATCATGGCCACCCAGTCAGGACTGTCGTTTTTATTCCAGTCCCTCCATCAGCAGTAGTCCAGCTGTGACAAGTGACTCTTGCCTGATATTCGGGATAAGGTACAGGCCAAGGACTCAGGTAATGCAAGCAAGTAAGAACAGATCTAAGCATTTGTGTGAAGCTACCCACAGCAATGGGTGATGGGGGCACATGGACAGCACAAGACCTGCTGCCCCAGTACGTTGCCGCAGCCAGAAAAAGAGAACATGGCAGGTCAGAGCACACAGGTGAAACCATCTGGTTCTGTGTGCCACCACAACACACTCTGCATGGGTTCCCTGGGGCACTTCTCTCTCCTCTGCCCTCCTTGGAGCAGGAGCTCCAGTTTCTAACTTAGGTTCCTAAACTAATTTGGGTTCATGCATTATAAGAGTGAGCAGTGCACTTGCCAAAATTACTCTTTGGAGTCAAGGATAACTGTTCACAAATGTGAGCTGAACCGAGCTAGCAGCCTTAGGTTTGAAAACTATGAATTAAAAAAAAACAAATGCTTTTATTTCCACAGTTCCAAAATTAAATATTATTTCATATCAAAATGACATTTTCCTCAAAAATGCAGCCAAGAACACTTTTTATGTAAGAAACACCCCAAACCAAAACTATCATCTTAAAACGACTATTCAATTTCATTTTAAGCCATGTATCTTTTTTCTCTTTCACTGGAAAAAAAAAAAAAAAACAAAACATCATGAAATTATTTTTCCGTTTTTTTTATTTAGTCATAAAATTGGGGGGAAAAAGGGAAGAAGAAAAAAAAAAGAAAAAACCCTTACACTGCTAGCAGCCTACAAATGAAAGGCATACACTGTCTCCTTCCAGACATGCACCAGCCTTTTGACTTTCCAACTGAAACACTTGGTCCTAGAAATACTTACGGCAGTAATATACACAATGTACTTAAAAACTGAAGCAGTGGAAATAAAGAACTGAAAGTGCATTACAGATTGCCTTTTTACTATTGCAGCTACTCTAGCAGTTGAAATCACGGAGACTGGTAGGAAACTAAGTTTTGACAGATGACTGCAGGAGGCAAAAATCTATTTTTGGGACATGGGAAAATTACAAAAAGTGTTATCACATTTAAAAACCTGGACTAGTGCAAAGCATTTAAAACTGTCCCACAGAACATCCTTATGTCTAAAGTGGGGAGACATGGATATGACACATGGACCGGCCCACAAGAGAGGGGTTGGAACTAGATGATCGTTAAGGTCCCTTCCAACCCAAAACATTCTATGATTCTACAACCCTATGAAAAACCACAGGATATTGCCACATGCCAAAAGAATAATGCAAAGCTTTAAATAACCAAAGCATGAAAATATGCTTTCTGTTTACCAGTGCTATCTCACCTTACCCCTCATTTAACATGCTACAACTCATGAAAAAAAAGCTGTTTCATAGTGCAAATGAACCTACTACATGCACATACGTACACACAGATGCTCAATGACCAGCATTCCACATACTTCCTCAGAAAACATGCTTCATGTTTTTCCCATTTTTAACAAAATTAAGTTTTCATATATTTATGCATGTAGTATTACCATGCTCTTCTCAGATTCTGGAGTGGACTGGAGTGCTCAAAAACCTCTTAGAAAAATACTTGCAAGGACTGAGAAATAACCTCAGCAAGCTAGACTGACACTCTTGGAATGCAAAGATCAAGGGTTTCTTCTCACTATTTTTATTGTAAACAAAGAACCTACTAAACTGTACTGGCATCACTGGGGGAAGTAGGGGGAGGAGATGAGGAACAGTTAGAAAGCTGGAAAAAATATAGATAATTATTTGAAACCCCTAAGTATATGACTCCTGTACTCCTCACATCACTATGGCAATGAATACACCCCAGGCCTTTTCACCAAGAGCTTCATTTCTATCAGAATTCAGTAATAACACCACAAATTTTGGAGGCTGTCTGAAATGCCTTTGTGAATTAAAATGCAAATTTCAAAACATTTCTGTGTTAATAACAGAAACAAAGCAAAAACCAAAATACCAAGGGGGAAAAAAAAGGAAGAAATAAAATGAGCTTGGTTTCCTGACCATGCAAACCATCAGAATTGTTTCATCTTAAACATTAAAAGCCCCAGCCATTGCTAGCATGTAGAGATAAGACATTTACACCTCCACATGAGAGCTGATACAAACTGTTTTTTTGTTTATATCCCTATTAGGAGTTCACAGCAGTCACCAAGATTATTTCACTTCATTTGACTCCTTCCCTGTTCTCTATGGCTCATTTACCAAGTCTTATACAAGGCTATTCATGTCCCTTGAGAAGAGCCAAAGTTAGGATTTGTACTCACAAAAGCTGCAGCCAGATAACAAAGTGGAGCCCTTGCCACCACAATGCCAGTTCTTTCACAGTGCTTCACCAATGCTCTCACCAAGTCTGAGGCAGTCTCCTAAGGCAAAGGGGTAAAGCAATTTTCCATGCTGTTTCCATGTTACTGCTTTTTCTACCTCTCAATCTATCAAAGATAAAATAGGGTATGTTAACAACGTGACAGGGCAAACAGCTGTAAGGTCTATGTCTTTTGTTCACATGGTATTTGGTGTACCCCAGGTTTTCCAATACAGCCTTTCTGTTGCAAACAATAATAAAAGTGAGAGTGTCTGAAGAAACAGAGTACATCTGGGTGAAACCAAAATACATTCCCAGCAATCTGCTGAAACACATGTTTTTTCTCATAGATGAGAGTATGCAAAAAACATGTATGACTGACAATGATGAGACACTGGCTTTGTTTTTCAGTTATTTCTCAGAAAAGAGGCAAAGAGGATCTCATTGTATTCCACAGGAAACCTATAAGAGCAGTTTCCTTGTTTTTTCAGCTCCAGATACTGTTCTGAAAACTAAAATTTCCACATTATTTTCTGTAAGTGACTTCTGGTAAGTTATTGTCAGCCTACTGTCAAACCATATACATACTGTGGCTTTGTACAGGGTAAAACTTAATTGATATATGAATGAGCTATCCAAGCCTGCTCCAAAACCTGCTGTAGTAGAAAAAGCCAATAAATAAGCAATAAAGAATGGTTTAGTTGGTTTAGACACTTTAAAATATTCACAGTTGGTTTGTATTAGGGTTTGTCACAGTTCCTGTTGATAATGCTTTTATTCATTGCAGAGAATACCATTAAGACTGCTTAAGAACCACACCAAAATTACTTTCTGACACATGCCTACAGCCTGCAAAACGAAGCAAGCTCTTTCATGTGTCCTTTCCTGGTTGAGAGCCACCCTGATTGGATGAACAGCCCCCATGAGCAAGAGTCTGGGCCAGCAGTCTGAGGTGCCCATGCTCATCTGGTACTACTGCCACCCTGCTCTGCTTGGCTTTTCAAATGCCGGATGACTGAGCCGCTTGCTGACAAGGATGTTGTCCCTACCTGAGCCATGGTCCCTCTCCACAGCTCCCACCTTACCTTCCCCAGCAGAGCTCCTCCACTCCTGCCACTTGTCACACATTAGGTTAATAACCAGCTCTTCACGAGTATTCCAATGGCCACACTAGCTACCCTGAAATAATACAGATTCTTTAGCATACTTACCATTATGCCACTGTAGTTTCTGCTGCAAAATTTGTGGAGACTAATAGTAATTTCTAGACTCCTGCACTCAGGGGAAAAGAAGCAACTCTACTGATAAAGGGATGGATGGGTCTTACAAGCAGGTAAGGAGAATGCAACAGCTAGTTGATGGAAAATTACCATGATGGGAAGCTAAAGCAGATACACTGTAACAATCAAAACAAAACATTTCAGCCAACGGCTTGAAAATTTACAAATATTTTGTAAGCTACAAAACCTGTCCCTTACTGTGCCCCAAAACACAATGGAAACATTGGTGAGCATTTATTCCAATGCAACTTTTTCATTGAAGTTACAGAACAGACAATTTTTTCCAGTTAAATATTACAAAAAGAATATATCAGGCGCAGATATTTTTTTTTAGTGTATTCCCAACATCATACTAATACTGCTTCTTTTCATTGTACCTTTAATATTAGAACTCATAACTGTTCTGAGATACTACCCTCCTGAGTGAGTGTTAAAACAGCATTACTGTCTTAACTTCATCTGTAAAATATGAAACAAACTGGAATTGTAGCACTGAGCACTGAGCAACCTTCCAGAAAGCTGCTCAGACTTTAATTTAAGCTCTGTGCCAATGAGATCTCTGCACTCATATCACATACTGAAATAGACAGTATATGACACACTTACTAAGGAAAATTAAGAACCACGCAACTACAACTAATAAAATATTCTTTCACATTTTTTTGGATGCAACCAAAGAACAGAGACTTCTGGCACATCATCTAACAATAAATAATAGAAAGAAATATCTAAACTTAGTATGATTCATTTGCACATAGATCTGGGAATGAAATCAAATACAAGTATTATGGAAGGAAATTGAAGACAGAGTCAGTCTGAAGAATTTAAAAATTAGAGCAGGAAACAATAAATGATATTTAATCTACACTAAGGCAAGTAAATACAGTAGTGGAGAATGCAGAAACACTTTGTCAAAAGCAGACAGTCAGTAGTATTTAAAAAGGATTACAGCTAAGGGCAAGAATATAATTTTTCTTGCGTCTAGTCAGAACCAAACCAAAGTGCTGAATTACTGGACATTCACCGGGCTGCTGTGTTTGGGTCCCAATGTGCTCTGCTCTTAGTTTTCCTCCCTTGGTTTGGGTGGCTTCCAGCATCATCTCCTTCTCTGGCCTCTCTGGCAGAGTTGCCCTATCTTGTTTAGAATCAGTACCTCACAGATCAGGTTCGCTGGATGGACTGCTGGCTTTCCAAAAAGTCCCACTAATTCACGAACACTTGCAGCCTGAATTTGATGTTAGGTGAAGCCAAGTGGCCAAGCCACTCAAGAAGTTCAACAATTTTCTTCTTTCTGGTTTCCTCTTCCCTGCTACAAGGTTCAACTCCTTCCCTTGCACTGATAACTAGAGCCTATCAAGCAAACTAACTGAACTGCCTAACACGCAGAAACCTAACATAGGGGGTGAGAAGACAAAAAAAACAATCTACAGAAATGTTGCCAGTCAGTGAATTGAACTGATTTAAGGTGGGGATCCAAAGAGTGACAGAGGCAGTACAAAATAAGCCGCAGAAATACGTGGGGAGGACAAGAAAAATGTCATGCAGAACCTTCTTTTTACCGCATCAAGGAGTTAAACCTACTTGACCATATCATATAACATCACCCCAAAAGAGCTTTCTGATTTACTATTTTCCTCTCTGAGGACATATGATACACAGGCTTGTAAGGGTTTTCAATGCAACACTACGACTTCTTACTTTAAATACACTAAACAGATTTTGATAGGGTCAGGAGATAATTATGTCTCATTGTTGCCTGTTTTTCCTCATCACTCTGAAACACGCTTTAAACCAAAGTTCAAGGGAATGTACATTCTGCTTGAATGCAAGCCATTCCCTATCTTGTACACAGACTTGACGCTTGGCTAATTCTTCAGTCAGGGAAGTCCCATATGTTTTCACAGTAGAGATACACACCCCCCATCTCTATCCTTTGTCTTTTTGAATCCCTGCTAGTCTCTCACCCCATGGCCAAGCTGATTTTCCAGATGTGCCCCTTCCTTACCAGTGTAATAAGGGAGGTAGCTTTGCTTGTTCCACAGTTTCTTCCAATTATATGGCTTAGATACTCCTGTCAGCTCAGGTGACTCACTTCACTTCTCCAAACTGCCACAGGGTCCCCTATTATTGATATACCTATACTATCATTATATAAAAGTTAGCACCAGCAGCAATGGATAAGTCCCAAATGATCACTGGCATAGCTGTGTCACCACTGACCTGAAAAATCACTAAACAAGTAAATTGTGGGTCTTCTTGGTTTTTTTTTCCTAGGCCCTACATAGCTCCTATTTGTTCCTGGATGATCTCAAGGTTCTTTCCAACCCTAACCATTCTGAGTCTACGATTCTATGAATGTTTTACTAGTGGCAGGAATGATCAACAGTATTACAGAGAATCAACCAAATCAATTGATAAATCAAGAGGTTAAATCAAAGGCCAAACTACAAATGTAGTATGATGATTAGGTAGTCTGTACCTGAAGGCTGCAAACACAGCGGGAGAGAGAAATTCTGAAACATTTGGTCTACCCCTTTACTCCTGTCAGAAAGCAGTTGGACAGGTGCTCCCACTTCACTCAAGTTCAACATCAAAGGAAAAATGTCAGCCTGATTTCCTACTCCGAGACTAACAAGACGTCTCTCAATCAAGAATCCAAAAGCAATTTTTGGAAATATGGTGTTGGGACGAATGGTGAGAATAGGGTCTCAGAGGAATTCTCCTAGCTGTAGCTTAGAAAGGAAACTAGAAAGAAGTCTGAAGTAGTTTGTAGGATTAAACATTGTTACACATTATTTCCTTGTTTATATTTCATTGTCCTTGTCAGCAGAATTTAACACAGAATGCTGTTCCTCCCTCCCCTTTCCTCAGTCTTGTATATTTTGATCTGTTGCAGACATTTCTTACAACCACATAATAAGATTGTTTTATTTTATACTTGACATTTTCTTCCATCTTTAGATGTCATAGTATATCTTACAGGAAAAAGAGTAATCTACTGTAAATTATGGTAATGCTGAATTTCATATGGTGTTTGCCTGCAAACGGAAGCTTTGAAAATTCAGGCTGTAATAGCATGACTTCTCTTGAAAACAGGTTTTTTTTCTGACTGAACAATCGCAAGCAGTGAATTTTAGGATTTTCTCTCTAATTGCTTTTGTTACTCCTGAAATGAAAATCAGCTTTGTATTTTGTTTCGACACAAGAAGGAAATTCTGCAAATAAAGCTCATAACTTAAGCATGGGGGATATGCAGGGAAAGAATGAAAGGATTATGACGATTAATGAAAATTCAGATAGGGGGTTGTCAAATCAATCACATAAGCTGTCCTACTGATTTCATCTCTGCAAAAGTGTGATCTGGAGTGTTCAGTTAAGCTACTCGTATTCTGAGTATTTCACTGGCCTGCAACTGGACACCAAGCTTCACCTGTTCTGCAAGTGCCAACTTCTGCCTCGCTGTGGAACCTCATTGTGCTGTTTTCTAGATCATATATCTTCATGAACCACTTCTGGGTATTCTCCAGCAGATGTATTACATTACAGTCTGGTTTCTGATTCTTCCTTTCCCATTCAGGGCCACTGTGAGAACAGAAAGCTTGCTTTCATCTTGTCCATTCCTCTCAGACGAGACTTCTTCTTCAGGAGACTTGGAAAAATCTTAGTTCAGCCAGAACTTTGCAACTCTTCCAAATGTAGGACCTTATGCTGAATGATTTTGGCTCTTTGCACAAAGTATGTTATCACAGTTAGCACACGGCACTAGAAGGTTTAAATTCCATTTTTACTTTTGAAATTAACTTGTAATAGCTTTTCAGAAAAAAGTGAGGGCCAATTTTTTTAAAAAATATTATCTCTAATATTGGATGCCTATATATAGATGCATGAAGCCAGACTTTCTGAAGCAACCGGAACACATTTAGGCACCTAAATAAAGTTCAGATTTCCAGAAATGATCTGCAGCTGGAAGCTCTCACCACACTCAACATACAAAGTTCTTGGAAACCTAGTGATATATTTAGACACCTAAACAAGAGCTAAGTTCTTCTAAAAGTCTGGTCCCAGTTGTGACAACTAATATCTGAATATTGACTCACTAGAGACTGGTTTCTGAAAAGTTTACTACCTACAACTCCCATGGACTGTGAATCCTTATCTCCTCTGAAAACCAAATTTAGCTGCTTGATAGGTCCAAACCAGATGATTCACTTGCGCACTTTTTAATTGAAAATATTTATCTCTGTTGTCACAACACAGGACTTAATTTATTAATGTTTTTTAAGGACTTGATACTCCAAGGTAGAAACAACAAAGGAGGTACTGAAAGTTACTAACAACACTCTCCAAAAATAAGCCATACTTTCAGGGCTCCGGAAGTGTACATTTAAGTCAAACCACTTTTGTTAGTGGAAATACCACTATATTCTTGGGAAGAGAGCAAAGAGGAGAGCCTTATAACAGGAATTTCTGGCTGGATGTGATTATGTATCATTTTATATATACCATAAGTACTCCATGACTTTGAAACCATCTATTTTTTTAATTAAGATGTCAATAAAAAGAATAAGCAATGGATCACAGAGTTGATCTTAAAAAGCACGAACATGAACCTCAGCTCCGTGTTGACACTTTATAGCTTATTTTTCAAAGACTTCAGTTTCCACCCTCAAAGAATTAACATTTTCTTCAATTGTCACTGCACCATAATGATGATAGGACAAAACAAGGATTTTTTCATCACTCATGAAGTTGTCTTCAATTTAGCTTGTGCAAAAATAACCCCAAAACTGAAAAGGATGTTTCCCATCCATGCTACTGCTTTCATATCCAGCCCTGCAATGACTGCTGTGATAGTTTTGTGTACTAGATTTTGAAAGCATAGCAGTGGTATAGTTTTACATACATAATTTTCATTTTTAAATATAATAAAAAGTAAGAGCCTTGCACCATTTCAATCTCCTCACAGCATTTTGCAACCAAAATTATATGTATTCTTTTTTTTTCCCGCTGGTGAGGAAAAGTATCTAACATAGTAATGAATCATGGCCTAGAATTTCTTCTTACTCAAGCAACTCAAAGTACTTCATAAGAGCTGATGAAATTACCTCTAAAATAACCTCCTTACAAGATGTAAGTATTATATCAGTTGTAAATTGAACAGTGTCACTTCAAATGCATTAGGATATGCCAATTAGGAGCCAGGCATTAGAACACTTTCTCATTACAATATCTTTGATGAAGAAATAATTAAAAACAACCAAGACAATTTTTACACAAGCCTCCCATAACATTCCCAATATTCCAAACTATAAATTGTTTCCTATGGTTTTTTATTTTTTTTTAAAAAGGATAAATTTAAGTAGACTGTAAAGACTGAGTGTCTTTATAATTCTGAATATATCTGGGCTATACATGTCAGAACTGCTGAAATAAACCCGTCTTTCATACTTGATTACTTTTTCCTTGTATATACCTATTATATATCAGCCTGAGAAATCTGCTTGGATATATATTCATCAAGCATATACAGATTTTTCCCTTTGTGATGGCAGGCCATTTTCTTGAGAGCAGCATTCGGGTTTCGAAGCAGTGATGTGGCCGAGTTTGGGGTTTTTTGGTAGAGGTGGTGGTTTGTTGGGTTGTGGTGTTTTTTTTTTTTTTTTTTGAGGGGGGTGTGCAAGGAATAAATCAGATCATTAATTTCATGAAAATTAAAGGAAAAATGTATCTGCATAAGAATGTCAACATTTCAATTCAATCTCCCATTGCAAAATGTATATCCCTGTGATACCAAAGTGATGATCAGACATATTTCAGCACAGTACAGTGGGGGACTGCATCCAGTATAGCTGTAAATTTAAGCAGCACAACTGACATGAAGACATACACTCATAGGGTTATAACCCCCAAAGGACCGTGTTTTTTAACATTTTGCAGACCACCAGAGAAGGCATAACCTGAAGAGAAGGGTGCCTCCCTGTGGCAAATGAATACAGGAGAGACCAGGCAAACTATTGACCCTTAGTTCCAGTTTCTTTTTTCAGCAGTTACAACGCTCTTTTATAGACAAAGGGATTATGAAACATGAACACAAACTAAGACCCTCAGCTTCCAGAACTGTTTGAGAACATAACTGAAAGATTTCTAACACCATTACATGGACTTAAGCAGCTATAGCATTGAATATTCCTCTGAACAAGCTCTCCTTCTCTTGATGCTGTGGCAGAAAATTTCCAGAACAGAAACACAAACAGAAAACACCCCAAAACACACACACACAAAACCAAACCAAACAAACAAAACCCCCAAAGCCACACACACGCCCCTCAAATTTTTCCTAACTCTGGGACTGTAAATTTTAAAGCTTATATTCTAACAAGATTTTTTATTTGTTTTAATTTTAATGACTCCAAGCTTCTCTCTTGGGGTCATTCTAAGCCAGATACAAGCACATTTTTACAAAGTCAGAGAATTTCGCACCACAGGAAAAAGAAGAAAAAAATAAAAGCTACTATGTACTAAACTCCAATTAACATCTATTCTTTCTTGTTGGTCCCTTTCCATTCTCTGCTTGCTCTTCCAAATCAGCTCCTCCTTTCCTGCTGAGTCCTTCTCTTTTAAGGACTCCATAGCACCTTCACTGTAAGTTCAAGTTTTCTTCTTTTTCCATGTTATTTTTAAAACTAATTCTAAACTTAACACTTGGTAATAGTTGCCCTTCCTTCATTATTTTGCTAAAATCAAATCTAGCCAGTCGTATCTCTAGGAATAGCTACATTGATTTTATCTGAATAAAGTCTGCAACAGCAACAGGAAAGTCAATTACATTACTCAAATTGCATCATCGCATACATGCTGTTCAAGTATTTTCAGATGTTTCTTCTTTCAAAAACAAATAAACCTAAGAAAGATAATATACTGTTAAGGGATTTATAATTTTTTTAGGTCTTGTTCTCTTTAGCTTGTTTTTCAACCCTTTCCTTTCTTCAGTGATAGATTAAAAAATTGAAAGAAATAGAGGAAAAAAAGCAAACACACCAGCTAAAACAAAAGTTTTCTGGCAAATGCAGTATTTTTTTTTACAAAATATCATTTTTGTTGGACTCATTATTATTCAGGAGGCTTATTATCTTTACAATTATTCATGCTTCCAAGGTAACACAAAAAAATAATTTCTCTTTTTGATTCTGTTTCTAGCTCAACCTGTCAAATATTTTCAAATACAACACGAAAGTCTCGGATTTCAGAAGTGAATGAGTGACGCAGAACCACTGCACTGCCTACTGCTTTTTAAGAAGCCACAGTTTCACCCACCAGGCATCACTGCTGCTGTTGCAACTGCTCCACTAAGTGCCTTTTCCTGTGACAATACAGCCCAGTTATGTCCAAAGATTGCATCTCTGCTGTCATGCTTTTAAAGCTACACCACCTACTTGGATGGTGTAAGACTATACACTCCCTTCCAGATTAACCTCCGCATTCTAAGAATTCTGTTAATCCAACAATAAATACATATTGATGTGCTCTTGTTCAGTGTGTGCAGGTCTTGCTCTCACACTTTCTCCTTACCATTTTTTCAACATGTCAAGTAATAGAAGAATGGAAGACAAGGAATTAATCCTTCTGTTTGACTGTAGACCTATAAATTGACCAAGAGCAAATTTGTCATTTGCAGATACATGTTTCTGTCTCAAACTCTATCTACTGTTATTATGTCATCAGGGCATGCCCCAATCAACAATGCTTTTTGGACCCCACTTCTATATAAATCATTTATTCGTATGAAGTAGTAATATCAAAATAAACATGAAAAATTTCATCATTCTATCAAATCTAGAGGTCAACAACAGATAGGAGTCTTCAAAATCTTACACATTTTCACTCTTTTTACAGTTCTCCATTAATCCCTCATTTAGAAGAAAATTCAGACTAAAGTGCCTTAGCAAAACAGAATGAGACCAACAGAAGTTAAAAAACAAAAAGATTTGCATTGAGTCATATAGTCTACCCTTGCAGATGTAAGATTGCTCCCTACAGAGCATTTTTAGTTAAAATGGAAAACTGAAACTTTCCAGTTGAGTCGAAAAGGGAAATGTTCAATGGTTCTTACAGAGGAGCTTGAGCTTCATCAGTTTCCAATGGACATTATGTTCCAGGGAGGGTTATAAATAAAAACAAACTGCATTTCAAATGTGGGAGGAAAAAGTGTAGGCCCATCAGGTGAAGCAGCTGCAGTTGGGTGAGGAGGAGAGGAATGGCAAGCCGGCAGGGTGGATTTTAAGCTGCTGATGGCTAAATATGTAGCCTCTCATTGAAACCCTTACTGCTACCTGCATTATGGAAGGGAGGAACTGTGTTTCTCAGGGGAAAAATTAAACTCTCCTTTGTAAGTCCCCTTAGCAATTCCAGGGCCTGTCTCCATCAATTCCCTGCTCTATGCACAGGGATGTAAAAACAACTGGGGAAATACTCTAATTCTCAGTTGGCATCACACCTACATTGCCAGAATAAGTAACACACAAGCAAAGGCAGATACACAAGTTGTACATGCACTGAGCTCAAGCATGGTCTCAGACACTGTCATTGCAAGTTTTCAAAACATTCAGGGATGTTGCTGTTCCAAGAGTTTCTAGTCTCAGGCATAGCCCAATAACTTCTAACACGGAACTGTTTGAGTTGGAAGGGTCCATAAAGCTCATCCAGTTCCAACCCCCTGCCACAGGCAGAGACACCTTCCACTAGAGCAGGTTGCTCCAAGCCCCACCCAACCTGGTCTTGAACACTGCCAGGGATGGGGCAGCCACAGCTTCTCTGGGCAACCTGTGCCAGTGCCTCACCACCCTCACAGTAAAGAGTTTCTTCCTTACATCTAAACTAAATCTACCTTCTTTCAGTTTAACCCCATTCCTCCTTGTCTTATTTTTACATGCCCTGGTAAAAAGCCCTTCCCCAGCTTCCTTTAGGCCCCTTTTAGGAACAGGAAGCGAAAGTCTGCTGGGAAGCAACCATGTTTACAGCAAGAGAGAATTACAGACACAGCCTTAGATGTTACATCAACTGTGTTACAGTGGTGTATCCCCTGAGCTTTTTTAACTCCTGTTATTTTCAAGGCTTTAATTAGTCTTGAAGGCAGCAACAGCCAGTTCCTGAAAAACTTCTTCCCTCTGTGTGCTGTGCACAGAGACAGCAAAAATCCAGTCACATTTCAATAGGATACAGATAATATGAAAGAATAACAGAATAAAATTGGGAATAAAAATCTTGTATTGATGGAAGGGCTTTTTTATTACTTATTCTCGCTATGGCAATGCTCAAAGTTCTGAATGAGAATCAGAGCTCCCCTCCATTAGGTGCTTAGCAAACACAGAGAAGGAGCTGGACCCAACTGTAACATTTTTACAGTTCAATGAGAAACATTCTCAAAGCTTGTGAATTCTTCGTCATGGTTGAAATTTGTGTATTCTGTAAGACTTCCACATCAGAAAAGAATATATTCTTTTTCTTAAATCAAAATGAAAAACATTAGAATTTTAATTCACTTAAGGGCCAATGAGTTGATGTATACACAAATAACAGCTGAACTCATAGGAAATAATCTCAATACTACTGTTACTTAAGCCACTTAAAATTATATTGCATATACTTAGAAGAGCCTTTTAAAAACATTTCCATTTTTTCTGACATGATCGTTCAGTGAAAATTGTTTAAGTACTGAGATTCTACACATCTTATCTAGCAACTCAGTAACCAGTTATTTGAGACTGCATAGAGAAGACATATATGAAATGAACCCATGGATTCCTTACCTTCTATCTGCGGAAAAGCCATTTTGAAGTTACTCATTCAGCTCTCTCAGGCTGACCACACTGCTTGCAGACTTTGCATCTCTTCTCCCACCATGTCAATCACTTGCTACTGTTCTCTGATGCTTATCCCACATATTCCCTTTATAACTCTTAATTCTATCAGATAACAACAAATACCTTGTACATGATTGTACAGTGCATTTGATATATAAAATCATCTATCACTGGAGTTTTATATATAGCAGGAATGATTTATACTTACCATTTCAGCCTATGTATAGAAAACATCTCCCTAGGGGCTTGCATACATGTCATAATACCATTTCTTCCCTTTGGGTAAAATGGGCATCTGAAATATTAAAGTAAAAGAAGAAAACAGCCATAGCTTAGATAGTTTTACAACTGAAGTGCAAAATTTGGATTTAAGGGATGTAGGATCACCGCCTAGTTGCAGAGAACTACGGTGGGTTTTCCTGCATATTACACGAACAGAAAGTAAGACTGAAAGTTAAACAAATAATTCACTATAATAGTAAAATAAACTTTCAATATTTAATGAAAGCAATAAATAATAGAATGTAGCTGTCGACCTAAAACCTAACCAATTTGAAAGGTGAAACAATACTTATTCAAACAACTGGGCACACAGGCTAAATGAGGGCTTTTTGGTCTTAAAATACACCAAAAATCTTCAGATTTTTGTTCCTCTATTCTAGTGTCGACTGCAGGCAGGTGAAACCTATCATGGTTATCATCATGCTTTGAACTGATCTAATTTGAAAATATTTTTGATGTCAAGGTCTTATGATGCTTTATGACCTCCTATTCTCTTTTTCTAAAATATTCTTGGATTGACTTAAAAAAGAACTGCACATATGGTCTATTGGATTAAACAGAGAGGTAGCAAGGCCAGATTATTACCAAAATAATTTATATTTCCTTTTGCATTGGCTGTATATTACAGGAATTGTAACCAAATAAGACTCGTTGAAATTTATAGTCAGGTATACTTTGGATTAAAGAACAGGCTATGAAGAGAGATTTTAAATTAACCAGAGAACAGAAAGTATGACCAAAAACTGGAGATGAGGGGATGAAAATTAAAAAGATCTTGACATGCAACCTGAACGTAATTCTTCCTACAACATATATTTACTATTAAAGTTAGAATTTCAAAGCCTGTAAGCCTGTAAATTTGAAATTTGTAATCACATTATCAATAAAAATTGAGCTTTTTATTTAGCCTCTCTTTAAAAATAGACAGTATTGAAGGTAAGTGCTCAGTCATCATGCACTGTACTCCTGCACTTGAAGGCAACATTCCATTAAGAAGTAGCACTGTTCATTTAATGACATTCCGATACCTCTAAGAATTTTATTGCTAAAATTTACTGGAAAATTCCTGTTATACAGAAGAGCCAATGATATAAACAAGAAGCAGAACCATTTAAAACAGTGCATGTTCTGTAACAATCTCAGCAAAGACAATCTTTCAAAACCAGCCTATTAAGAATAAGGACATCTTTACATAGGATTTTTAAACAAACAAACAAACAAAGGGTCTCTCTCTTCTTCTGCATTCTTCAACCATCTCTGAGAAATGAAGATTAAGAACTAGTTACTCATAGACAGCATAATATTCTATAATTGTTTACTAAATGACTTCTGGCACTTTCACCTTGCAATAGTCAGTTTTGTCTGGCTGGAGACAAGGTGCCAGTTTGATGGAATATCTCAGCTTCTGTGTTTTGAGGGCTATTTTAAAGTTCATCCTAAGTAATCAGCCTGATAAATGTAAGGAAAATCAACCAAAATTGGTTCTCAGAAGATTATTCTTTCCTCAGTAGAAATAAAACTTCAGGAAGTGCTTTTGTCAATCCTGGTAAGACTTTGACAGTAACACCTAACCTCCATCCTTGACCCAGTAAGTCTGAACTGTATTTAATTGGTCTGTCTGCAAAGCTAAGAAAAATTTCTCTTTGTGTACTGTAAAATAAAATGTATATATTTCATACAGCTGGGAAACAATATCGACTATTCAGAGCTGCTGGCAGCACAACAGAGCACTTTCCTTGTAAAACTCTCTGAAACCATCCCTTTTTTCCAGCCCTGCTTTTAGGTGCACTGAAGGAGCCAAAAACATAAAAGTCAACAAGAGAAGAGCATAATCACTGGAAAACTCAAAGGAAATAAATCATTCTGAGTAGAAGCACAACATTCAGTGGAAATCCTGAGAACGTTTCAGATCTGTTGAGTCGGTTTGTGGAACTGGGGAAGGACCTATCAGAAAAAGCCACTGACCAGCCTCACTGAAACGAAATCCTCATGTATGTCTTGTCCTTGCTTTTCTTTTTTTTCTTTCCTGACTTACAGATCTTCCTCAGTATTGAGCTACTCCCCATAAATCCACATGACTAACAGCAGGCAGACTTTTATGAGATAAATCTCAGTACTACTAAGAACCCAGTTTATTTTTTAAAAACTGAGGTTTTCAATATATGGCAAAATAAACAAAGATGAGAAATTTACACAGAAAAAGACAGAAGCTTTCTAATCTATTATTCATATGTCTGTCAGTGTGAGTACTCATGACAGTTTTAAAGTGCTCTCAAAATGAGTCCATTTTTATTGTTGGAAAATATAACGGGGTAAGGCATATCTACATTACAGAACAAGTCAGCCAACAAATCTATGCCAGAAGACTCCCTCGTTGAAAGACAACATGCTGAAGTAGCTACACGAGCCACAAAAAGATATAAACAAAGGTAACAACAGGACTTATTTCATCACTGAGATGCAGCTACCCAAGGCATTTTGCTGGCAACAAGATCTTAGTAACGGGGAGCAGAGGAAGACATAATCTTCCCAGTTTTCAGTTAATATACCTTAAGCTGAAAAAATTTATAGCATAGGTTGGGCCTGAGCTGTGTAAAATCAAAAGTCACTAAAACCTTGGGAAAACATTATATGGTTAAGAGAAGGAAAATGATTACTTAAAGGACATACATATTGATAATACGTGTAGACTTTTCATTGATTCCATACAGATACAATGATGTTGTAAATATCACCACTTCTGAAGACTGAAAACAATAACACTGATGTCTTGGCAGGTCTTCATGCCTGATATCTATAGGTACAGACCTACTCTCCCACAGCCTTCTGATAAAACCAAGTTTATGCCACAAAGTGTGTCAGGCAGCAGCAGCATGGCTTGCTCACCACCACTTCTCTATGGCAGGTGCAGCACTTGAACTTTCAGGTCTCCTACATTACTCCATTTACTAATTGCATTCTGGTGAGGCAGCCCCCTTCGGCCTTACCTTCCTCTTCAGCCTTTTTTTCCCTCATTTAATCAGGGATACTTTGAACAATGTAAGTCATAAAATCAAAGATGATAGGAAGAGGACATCAAGAAAGCATTATTTCTGACTTTCTGTGTCATCCTTGAAGCATAAAAAGGTGTTCCTAAACTCACCTTCAGAATTTCTTCATTCCTTACCTTCAACTTCTTTGCAGCCTCCATCTGAAATCAAATGACAAATAAACAGGCAGGAGTGTTCTGTGTAGAAAATACATTCAGAAATTTATGTACATCATGTGTAAATTAAATCTGTTTGTATTCTTCCAAATCCATTTAGATGCAGTGATAACTAACTGGAGAAAATGGTAATTGAAAGTATGTACACCTACAGTTGCAACAAGCACTTTGTTCTTTGTTTTCTCTTTCTGCTTTCTGTATAAAATCTTCAAGGCAGTGGGTCTCCCACTATGTGTCTGGAACAATTAAACACACACTTGGGTCAACACATCGTCTTGTGGCCTTACCTCAATGCAGGAAGAAATACAACTCTTCAGCGGTACAACAGTGATATAAATAATTTACCAAACACACCAGGAGCTTGTGTGCGACTTGCAGAACCTATTCTGAAAAGCGCTGCCAAGATCTAAGACCATTTTCAACCTAAAATTGCTCACAATTTTAAAGACACTGGTAGTAGAAAGGCTGGGGAGGAGAGGAGAGCAGGTGAGAGAAAAGGAAGAGTCTCTTCCTGCTCAGTGACTTGGACACAGTCTGTCTTTAGCTTAAACATATAGAAATAAAATGGTAACAGTAATGAGGAAAATGCTATGTCAATTTTTCTTAATCCTGAGAAGAAAAAGAGCATTCCCTTAAGTACTGTTTCGGTAGGCATTGAGCAGGTGCCAAATCACCCCCTCCTGCTCCTCCCTGGATGTTATTTGGTGCTGCCCAGTGTCAAATGACAAAGCACTAGTATTTACATGGTTTTATATCTGCAGGTATTGGTGTGAATTAAGTCTTTTCTTTTAGACTTCTGTAACTATGAGAGTTACACAATGCAGCAATACACACTTCCAAACACTGATTAAAAACAAACCTTCAGAGTACATATTCCATTTGCTTTGGAGCATCAATTATAAAACCAGATGTTAGAGCCAGATGTCAAAGAATTATTTTCATAAGCCACAGCTCATAGCCATACAGCCTCCATTTATCATCACAGATGGGAACACTTAATTTGACAGCAAGCATTTTGGTTAATAGCCAGTTTCAACATTAGCACTTGTTTTCAAAATTTTATGTAAAGAGATGCGATTAAACTGTCTATAATGAAAATTCTGTTATTTCAGTTCTGTACTTCAGCATTTCCAAGTCATGCCTATATGTGCATAAGCTGCAAATATTTTAAACACATATGAACGTCTGTAGGAGTACGTCTCACACAGTCATACATCTTTCTACGTGCAAGCCTATATAAAATATATCTACAGAGAGACGTTGCTGCCCAGAAGCAATGCTCCTCTTTCAAGAAAATTACCTTAAAATAACTGAAAATAAAAGGTCTTCGCTCCTGTGTTTCTTGACCTTTACAGATGTTTATCAACTGGCAAAAAACTATTGTATCCTGTTATTTTTGCTGCACGGCCTAAACTGAAATTTAGACCTAGACCTCTCAGTGCAGCCTATGTTTAGCAGCACTAAATAGATAGAAGACCCTATCTTCATGTGTGTTTCTTCCATTTCTAGGTAAACATCTATATCAGGTCTTTGCTGCTGTTAAGCTGGTACAGGTCCACTGATTTCAAAACTGTATGCAACTCTCTTTTACATTTGACAGAAAAAAAATTTAATCTATCAGTTCTGAAGCCAGAAAAAGTGAGGAAGGGATTGATGCTGGCATACCTTACAAATCTCCCAACAAATATCAATCTGCCCAGATTTTAGCCTTGAAGATGAATAGCCCAACTGCAAGACTTCCATTGAGAAGAACTGGATAATCATATCAAATTAAGTCACAAATTTGTGAAAAGAGCAAATTAATTTTCATTTTGACTAAAGCCAGGATTTGATTTTCCAGATAGCGAGATGAGACAAGTATACAATTTAAACCAGGAGATTCCAGGTTTGAATTATTTAATCCAGACGGCAAAACACATTTTTTGGCTGTGGATCATACATTTTCAAATCCAAAAGTTAATTTTAGAATAAAGTCCTGAAGAAATAAAATCAAAATGTTAATGTAGCCGTATCACAAACACATATCATATTGTGCTCTCTATATTTGTGAAAAATTAGGGAATGAGCATTTTGGTCATTCCTATTCACAATTCAAAGAATGTAACAAACTAATACATAAAAAGACAGAAGAGGAATGTACAGATAAGGTGTCAAATAACTCCTACAGATGGGAAATGAAGGATAACACACCTGTAATTCTTCAGCGGGAGGGAGGCGTGGCCAGATCACAGACTGTAACTAGTAATAAGAAAACCAGAGCCTCTTAACTGCAGATTAACATAGGAATCATGGCCAACATCCTTCTTTCCATGCTGACGCAGAAGAAATGTAGATGCCTGATGAATTTTGGTGCTAAAAAGGGCTTCAGAGCATTTCTAAAAGAAAAGAAGTCCCTCTGAAATTTTTCTTCTTAATCTTACTTACAGATAAGAATTCACGTTTCATTCTAACAGAAATTCTCAGTGAAAAAAAAAAAAAAAAAAAGGAAAAAGAAAGAAAAAAGAAAAGGGGGGAATGTCAGCACCTGGACTGGTTTCCTGCTAGTTTCCTTAGGAAGCCAGAAAAAGGAATCCCTAACCTTCTTTCAAGTTCACAGCTCAAAATCAGCATCACCACTGACACGACTCTTGGGATGTCAACCTAGGACAGCTTTGCCATACAGGCTGCCTTGATGGTAGTGGCATTAGGTCATAAAAAGTCTCAGTAGAAAGTCTGAAGGCACAAACATTCTGTCCAGGGCAATGAATATCTGCATAAACTCTTCCACAAAGCTCAGCAGCAGAAACGCCAAAGCCCTGGAGGTAACCAAACTCAAAGAGCTTTCCAGATTCTGAGTTAATGAAGATGGGAGCATTAAGACTTCTGCTGGGAAAGAAATGTTTTCATTATTTTTATGATGGCTTCAGACTTCTTTTCCACAGTTTTTTTTCCTGTCTTGGAGACTGGAAATTCCACCTCTAAGAATTGCTAGAGTATCAGTCTAATGAGTGCGGGGCAGTATGCAAGCAGAACAAAATCAAACACACTGTTTGAACAAGTTACTAGATCAGAACTTAATTGACTTTCTTTCCAGTTATGGAAAAAAACCAATACTGAAACATCAGAGTTACTCATACACTCAAAATTCTGAATTTTCAATATCCTGTAGTAGTTAAGTTAGCACACGACTTTTAAGCAATTGCCTTGGCTTCAGCTATAGCAGTCATTTTTCTCCTTCTTAGTAGCTGGTGCAGTGCTGTGGTTTTGACTTTCAGCCTGGGAACAATACTGATATCACCAATGGTTTTAGTTGTTGCTCAGCAGTGTTTAATCCAACCAAGGACTTTCTCAGCCTCATGCTCTGCCAGGGAGGATGGAAAGTCGGGAGGAAGTAGAGACAGGACACCTGACCCACACTAGCCAAAGGGATATTCCATACCACAGCACATCATGCCCACTACATAAACTGGGGGAAGTTACCCAGAAGGGTTAGATCACTGCTTAGGTCGGGCTGGGTATTGATCGGCGGGTGGTGAGCATTCTCTTCCCTTGTTATTTCCCTTATCATTATTACTATTGGTGGTAGCAGTAGTGGGTTTGTGTTATACCTTAGTTACTGGACTGTTCTTATCTCAACCTGTGGGAATTACATTCTTTCAATTCTCCTCCCCATCCCGCTGCAAGCAGGGGGGAAGAAGCGAAAGGAAGTGAACAAGCAGCTGCATGGTTCTGAGTTACTGGCTGGGCTTAAACCATGACAGCGATGTCTCAGTTCCCTTCTTTATTTTGAAGGCTTGCATCCAAACACAAACCTGAATTCAGTATTGAATTTTTGATAAGCACAAAATAAGGTCCCGACACAGGAAAATGCCTGTATACAGTAAATGTAACTTTTGGCTTCAGTTTGTATGATCCGGCAAAAGGCTTTCAGTGCTCTTCTATCTGCTAATGATATAGGAGCAGAATATTGCCATTTAATTAACATGTTAACAAATGCATATCAAATGTAGAGGCAATGAGAAAGTAATAGTCTAACCTTTCATACATACTGTGCATGTTGAACAGCTCTAACATTCAGATCATTAGCCACACAAAGTTGTTTTTTCAGTCACCAACATCCATGTTTTTACTTCAGCAGCCATAACACTCCTAATGTCTAAATGAGTTAGCTTTCCTAGAGTGTCTGGGAAATGGTTTTCCTAATCTCAAATGAGCCTACAAACTCATTACCAAACTAAATGCCAGCATCTTTTCTAGCGTCTAGCCAGAATATTAAGTTTCAGGCAACTCTCACTACTCCTTATTTATGTAATTCTTTATTAAACCTCTATTTTACAGCCATTTTTTACAACTTGGGCATATTAAGTTACAAGGTTCTGGATAATTGGAAAATGTTCAGCAACAGTTCCAGAGGTACCAAAGATTTGAGATGGAAGTGTAAAATAATTTACAGTGATATACACAATGCTGGCAGCAGAACAATTTGATGTTGATGCAATTCACGTGGCTGCTGCTGTGTTTTCCATTTTACACAGGAAGGTATGTTACATTCCTTCCCATCCATGTTAGTCTAGGAATTTATTTCTAAATAGCTGTTTAAAGTGTAGTATCAAATTACCACAGCAAGATGATGGACACAGCAGCTAAATAATCTGTATTTATGAAGCACTGCAGACATTTGAAACACTGTGCAGACATCAACTCATTAAAGCTTTACCATCCTTTCCAATATAGGCAGGCAGAAGAGAATATGAGTACAGTCATGTTGCGGCAGCCAAAGGAGCACATCCAGTACAAGAAATCAGGGGACAAGAAAGCACAATAGGACAATGGACCCAAGTTGCAAGCGGGCAAAGGGGAAATTAGTATTAGGTAGCAGGGAAAAAAAAACAACAAACACCTCATACAGAAAGGGTGTTCACACACTGGAACAACCTGCTTTGCTATTTTCTCATCCTTTCCAGATTCAAGAAGAAATTGTACAATTAACTTCAAGATACTTGAAGTTGCTTCATTTTGGTTCTGGCAGTGTTTCATGAGTTAGCTGTGTGTTTGCTCAAGAGTAATGTACAGAAAGAAAATTAAAATCAAATATAGGAATGCAAACTGATAAGGAAAAAAACAAAACAAAACAAAAACCAACACAAATTTTCACTTACACAGATGGAATTCAGAAAATTATTAACATAATTATGCATCTGGCATGTAAACTTGTTAGTAAGTAACCAAAAGTATACACAGATCTGTTACTTGAGTTTATTTCAGCCTGGAAACTGGCTCTTGGAATGCAGCAAGCACATAACTAATAGATCTATACACTCTAATTTGTTTATTTCAGTTAGAAAATACACATTTCATACACTGCTGAGAGGCCTGGCAGTGAAATTAACTGTGAAGTGCATGCTGTTTCTTTCTTATTTCATTATTGTTCCTTTTATTACCACTTTCATAAAATATGAAAAAGTCCCTGTTGTTGCAATACAGATATTTAAACAGAGGATTTGGACTTCTTCCCTGACTCCAGTGCAAAGAAAAATAAAATAAGGTTCCACCTATCATCAGAGTTACACATGGCTATATTTTTTCTAAATGACATTTATGACAGACTGCATATGCGAGAACTCAGCTCAACTAACATTCTGCTCATCCACTTCTCTTTCTGCCACACAGACTTCCTTTATTTTCTTCTGCTACTTCCCAAGGTTTCTGGACACTTAGAGCAGCATCACTAAGGAGCTGCAGTAAATATCCCAACCTGAAACATGCTCTATTGCAAAAATTAGCACCTATCTGAAAGCCACTTCCTGGATAATTAAGAATATATAACCTGTAATTTCAAATAATCTGACTGCAAAGCAAACATATTGAGCAGGCTATTTAGCATCAGATTCTGGATGAAATGCTTACTCAAACCTCATTAGTTTAATAGTTCACTCATCAGTATTTTAAAGACAAAACCTTAGCAGAGGTATCTTTGCATAGTGCATACATAATGCACAACAACCAGCTCTCTACATTGTCAAAACCCAAGATCACTGGCAATTATTTCCTAATATTTTAAGGTGAATGAAAAAAACACAATCCAACGTCAGGATTCTGGATTCTTTACACTAGGATTTCTCATTTTGCATTAGTACCATTCTATTTAGTTACATTTTGCTTCTTTTTTTACCAAGAAAATGCTTTTCTAAAAACAAACAAACAAGTCAGCAATTGGCCTGTGTCATAATTTTCTTCCACCATGAAGTAAAAATATATCTGCTATAGGCAATGTTTTCTCCAGCACCAGGAAAACATAATCATCCCATGTAAAGCCAAGTGAAATCAGCAAAGCAATATGGGGAATGACCAACTCTCAGTGAGTGAAGTTTTGGTATGAGATATTATCAGTACCAAAGTCTTCACTTCTGTAGAGTTAATCTCAATCTGTATCAACGTAATTGAAAACAGATACTGTCTTGTCTGTGTTTCTGTGACTTTACAACTCTATTGGTTCAATCAGCATTACTTTAGGAGACTTTTTTTAGAATTAAAAGATTTATGGATTAACCTGTTACTAAAACTCTACTTTCACTTGCTGTTCACTAGGCCACTGTTAACAAATTATCTGAAACATTACCATTTTGAAGGCTTTTTGTATCTTTTATTTTCTTTTTCAAAATTCCACGGATTTAGGAGCAAAAAATGTTCAGATTTTTATTTCTTTTTCCTTCATTCCTACCTTTTTAGGTTTGGGTGGATCAAATCTGTAATCTTGTATGGAATGCCAACTATACTTCACAATCCTGCTTTCTTTCCTTTTACTAGTACTTGGAAAAGCAGGCCTACATTTTGATGCTTATAAAATAAAAGGTGATGGCATGCCAGAGCCATTCACCACATAACTCTGCTCCAAGGCTGGCCTCACCTACAGAGTAAACAAACATTTTTTAAATCAGATTCCAACTGCAAATATAAGTCTTCCTTAGTGCAGTCTGCCAGAGCAGTTTTCGCCCTGCATGTGTATATGTACGAACAAACGTACATAAACCTCAAAATGAAAAACACTAGAAGCAATGCTGGGAAGATTCAACGAGCCCAAAGAGAATCATATAAATCTGTAGGTGCCTGCACGTGCAGGGGACGGGATTAGCCCCTGCTGAGGGCACTGGGGAGAGGAGCAGGGACCCCTGCCAGAGGAATAGCCACTACAGGGGAGGGGAGAAGATACAATGAAGTGGGATGGAAAGCCTACTTCAGTTTTGGAGGAAAGGGTGCGTGAACTGAAGAGGAGAACAAAGGTCAAGGCTGATCACCCCATGAAGGCTGCGGCTTCAGTCTCTGGTGAGCAGGTTCCCAGATGGAGTGGAAGAGCCGATTTTACTTCAGCTCCTGTGATAAGGAATAATCCCTGTCAACAAGATGTGAGTGACCAATGTGATGACTATTAGAGGGGCCCCGCCTCCAGCCAGGTGGAGGTAGGGGACAATTGGATTTACTGAACTGTGTGGATCAGATGGCCTGGCACATCAGTCCCACAGAAGTATAAGGGTCTAGAAGATACCGGTGCACAGTGTACCCTGATGCCATCAAGCTGTCAAGGGGTGGAACCCAATTATATTTCTGGAGTGACAGGAGGATCCCAAGGGTTGACTGTACTGGAGGCTGAAATCAGCCTGACTGGGAGGGAATGGCAAAAACACCCCATTGTGACTGGTCCAAAGGCTCCATGCATCCTTGGCATAGACTGTCTCAGGAGACGGTACTTCAAGGACCCAAAAGGGTACCGATGGACTTTGGTATTGCTGTTTTGGAGACAGAGAAAATTGAGCAGCTGTCCACCTTGCCTGGTCTCTCAGAGGATCCTTCTGTTGTGGGGTCGCTGAAGGTCGAAGAACAACAAGTGCCAGTCGTGACCACAACAGTGCACCGGCGGCAATATCGCACCAATCGAGACTCCGTGATTCCCATCCATAAGCTGATCCGTAGATTGGAGAGTCAAGGAGTGATCAGTAGGACCTGCTCACCCTTTAATAGCCCCATATGGCCAGTGTGAAAGTCTAACAGAGAGTGCAGACTAACAGTAGATTATCGTGGCCCGAACGAAGTCACACCACACCCTTGAGTGTTGCCGTACCGGACATGCTAGAACTTCAGTATGAACTGGAGTCAAAGGCAGCCAAGTTGTATGCCACAACTGATATTGCCAATGCATTTTTCTCAATTCCTTTGGCAGCGGAGTGCAGGCCACAGTTCGCTTTTACTTGGAGGGGTGTCCAGTACACTTGGAACCGACTGCCCCAGGGGTGGAAACACAGCCCTACCATCTGCCGTGGACTGATCCAGACTGTACTAGAACAGGGGCAAGCTCCAGAACACCTGCAATACATTGATGACATTATTGTGTGAGGCGATACAGCGGAAGAAATCTTTGAGAAACGGAGGAAAATAATTCAAATCCTGCTGAAAGCCGGTTTTGCCATAAAATGGAGTAAGGTCAAGGGACCTGCACAGGAGATTCAATTTTTGGGAATAAAATGGCAAGATGGACGTCGCCAGATCCCCACAGATGTGATCAACAAGATAACAGCAGTGTCTCCACCAACTAATAAGAAACAACACAAGCTTTTTTGGGTGTTGTGGGGTTCTGGAGGATGCACATCCAGAATTACAGTTTGATTGCAAGCCCTCTTATCATGTGACCTGGAAGAAAAATGATTTTAAATGGGGCCCTGAGCAACAACAAGCCTTTGAGCAAATTAAACTAGAGATAGTCCATGCTGTAGCCCTCAGACCAGCCTGGACTGGGCCAGATATTAAAAATGTACTGTACACTGCAGCCGGGGAGAATGGTCCTACCTGGAGCCTCTGGCAGAAAGCTCCAGGGGAGACTCAAGGTTGACCCCTTGGCTTTTGGAGTCAGGGATACAGAGGATCTGAGGCCAGCTATACCCCAACTGAAAAAGAGATACTGGCAGTCTGTGAAGGGGTTGGAGCTGCTTTGGAGGTGATTAGCACTGAAGCACAGCTCCTCCTAGCACCCGGTAGCCCGTGCTGGGCTGGATGTTCAAAGGCAGGGTCTCCTCTACACATCATGCAACTGATGCTACATGGAGTAAGTGGACTGCACTAATTACACAACAAGCTCGAATAGGAAATCCCAGTTGTCCAGGAATTCTAGAAGTCATCATGGACTGGCCAGAGATCAAAGATTTTGGAATGTCACCAGAGGAGGAGGTGATGGTGCTGAAGAGGCCCCACCATTCAATGAACTGTCAGAAAGTGAAAAGCAATATGCCCTGTTTACTGATGGGTCCTGTCGCATTGTGGGAAAGCATCATAGATGGAAGGCAGCCGTATGGAGTCCTCGACAACAAGTTGCAGAAACTGCTGAAAGAGAGGGTGAATCGAGTCAGTTTGCAGAGGTGAAAGCCATCCAGCTGGCCTTGGACATTGCTGAACGAGAAAAGTGGCCAGTACTTTATCTCTATACTGACTCATGGAGGGTGGCAAATGCCCTGTGGGGGTGGTTGCAGCAATGGAAGTAGAGCAACTGGCAATGCAGAGGTAAACCCATCTGGGCTGCTGCACTGTGGCAAGATATCGCTGACCAGGCGCAGAACCTGGTGGTGAAGGTACGCCATGTAGCTGCTCATGTATCCAAGAATCAGGCCACTGAGGAACACCAGAACAACCAACAAGTGAATAAAGCTGCTAAAATTGAAGTGGCTCAGATGGACTTAGATTGGCAGCATTAGGGCGAATTATTTTTGGCCTGGTGGGCCCGTGACACTTCAGGCCATCAGGGCAGAGACGCAACATACAGATGGGCTCGTGATCGAGGGGTGAACTTAACAATGGACACTATTGCCCAGGTTATTCATGATCGTGAAACGTGTGCTGCAATTAAGCAAGCTAAACAGTTAAAGCCTCTTTGGTGTGGAGGACGATGGCTGAAGTACAAATATTGGGAGGCCTGGCAGATTGATTATATCACACTCCCACCAACCCGCCAAGGCAAGTGCCATGTGCTTACCATGGTGTAAGCAACCACCGGATGGCTGGAAACTTATGCTGCGCCCCAGGCCACTGCCCGGAATACTATCCTGGGCCTTAAGAAACAGATTTTGTGGCGACACGGCACTCCAGAGAGAACTGAGTCAGACAATGGGACTCATTTCCGGAGCAGCCTTATAGACACTTGGGCCAAAGAGCACGGCATTGAGTGGGCATATCACATCCCCTACTGTGCACCAGCCTCTGGGAAAATCAAATGGTACAATGGGCTATTAAAAACTACAGTGAGAGCAATGGCTGGAGGGCCCTTCATACATTGGGATACACATTTAACAAAGGCCACTTGACTGGTCAACACCAGAGAATCTGTCAACAGGGCTGGTCCAGCCCAGTCAGAACTTCTACATACTGTGGAGGGGGACAAAGTTCCTGTCATGCATATAAAAAATTTGCTGGGGAAGACAGTCTGGGTTATTTCTGCTTCAGGTAAAGGCAAACCCACTTGTGGGATTGCTTTTGCTCAGGGACCCGGATACATTTGGTGGGTAATGCGGGAAGATGGGGAAGTCCAATGTGTACCTCAAGGGGATTTGATTTTAGGGGAAAACAGCCAACGAACTCAATTGTATGCTGTTGCCTGCTATGTAATACTTTTATAGACCACCAACTAGATGTTTTCAAGTCATCAGTGACTTGCCCTCTGACCATCATCCCAACAAAGAATGAACTTTAATGAAACCAGACAAGTTCTGCAGTAAAGGAATGATCAGCATCAGCAGGCAATGAACCAACACTGCACATGGCCTCCCCTGCTCTGAAAGACTATTACAAGAGAAGGAGCTCGACATCACGGACCGAATAGACTCAGCAGCTTTATAGGGATTGGTCTATGCATTAAAGGATGATCTCTCTCCCTCTGTGTGTGTGGATGTATATATATGTACATGCGATGGTATACTGAAAATGTGGGATCTGAGCATGATGTGCTGTGGTATGGAATACCTCTTTGGTCAGTTTGGGTCAGGTGTCCTGTTTCTGCTTCCTCCCAGCTTCCCCTCCTCCCTGGCAGAGCATGAGACTCAGAAAGTCCTTGGTGAAACCAAACATTTCTAAGCAGCAACCAAAAGCATTGGTGTTATCAGCGCTGTTCCCAGGCCAAAAGTCATAAACACAGCGCTGCATCAGCTACTAAGAAGGAGAAAAAATGACTGCTACTGCTGAACCCAGGACAAAATCTTTTCTTAACATCTTCCAAGTTCAAAAATCCTATACAAAACAAGAATTTACCCCATTCAGTTCTGCATAATTGTTTTATATTAATTTTAATGTTTAGAGTCTAATCATTAATCCGATCTCTCAAGAAATAGTAAGGCCCCTCAGGTTAGAAGACTGACCCTGGGATGGGATATTCCAGCAGGTTACCATAGCCCTTTGTGATCTATTGTGACTGAACACAAAATCTAAAGTGGGTTGCATCTATGCCAATGACCAGAAGAGACAACCAAAGCATCTAGCCTAACCTCCTTATACAACAGATCCCGAATTTCACCCAGACACAAAAACAATTTAGCATCTCGTTACTAATAATGGGGAAGCTAGTGTGTTGTGTGCAGTGCCGGATACTGCCAGCAAAAGGAGGAAGCTGATTAACTAAACAGGGAATGAAAAGATATATCTTTCAGGAAGAATACAATCCTGAATAATTAGTAAAAGTTGGTTCAGAAGCTTTGTTTGTGACTGTAGGCAAGAATCTGATTTTCCTTTAAGGAGTCTGGCTCAAGCAATATGCCTGATTTATCATGGTAAAACTCTTAATTTTATTTAATGAAGAAATTAATTAACTGGATTCACAGAATTGGCTAAAGAATGTACTAGGACTGGTGACTATAAGCTAACATGCTACTGTTTAATGACTTAAATAAAATGTATTAGAACTATGCTTAACCTTTTAGATCTACAGGGTTTTTTTTTCCACAAACTACAGAAAGAGCAAGTACAATTCTGTCTTTACAAAATGTATATAAAACTCCCAAGCAGTCCATAAACAAAGCAAATGCCCAGACCCAGCCTTAAAGAGATCAACATGCCCCCACCTCTAAGGAATAGAAGGTACAGCTTCCCCCCAAGAGCAAAATGAGGCACTTGAAGCTGCCAGCAATCAGCCCTCTCCAAGTCTCCAACACCACCTTTTACAAATCGCAGCCTCATGTTACAATGGTTCTGAGCAGACATGTTAATGACAACCTTCTCCAATATTTCAGAACAGCCACAGAAAACTGGACTAAGATTTTCCTTTAGCACAGGGCATTCATCACATAACTGTGACCTGTTTCCTGACTTCCTACACAGTTTGGTTATGCCTCCCTGTACGTTAAGGGACCCACACACTTTCTGTTGTGGTTGCATTTCAAATGCTGGCATGAAGAGCATGCTGGGAGCTGCTGGCTGAGAGGAGCTGGAAGCAAACACGGAGAGAGCCGGAATTAGCAAGCTGGGCTCATGCATGAGTTTTCCACACACTGTTGTAACAGTCTGAGGCCAGCCCAGACAGTATAGGAACTCCCAAATGACAGATGATCCATTTCTATTACCCTCACATTTCCATTGTAAATATCATTCATATTGGACCTGCTGGAGGAAAAAAAAAAAAGCACCACACAAACCAAACATGATGTAGCACATTTCAGAACACATTTTTTTCATTAATTAAAGCAAGAACTTTTATGTCATTTGTACGGAGTGAAGTAAAGGACTTTTTTCCTGCCTGTATAAGCTTTGGTACACCAGCTTCCTCCCGAAAGAGCACAGAAGTAAACCAGGTCAACATGTCCTCTTTTATTTTATGTTAAGGTAAACTAGTCTTCCTGCCCCACTGCAGCCTAATTTTTCTTTACAGCTATTTAAAACCTATTAGAGGTTAACATTAACATTCAGACTGCTTCCTGCACAGTCTGATTTTGCTAGATGATAAACTTAATAGCATTTAGTGACAGACAGCAACTGAGAAGTTGGGGGAAAGAGAGAATTTCATCTCCAGCAGCAGCCTACAACATTTATAGCAGTTTAATAACAACATCAATAAAAATGCAGATCTACTGTTAAATGCCTGTGGTGGCAATTACTCTAGTTTGTTTACTTTGGCTAAAGCCACCAGAGAGCAGGATCTATTCTGCTTACCAAGCACCACCTCTTCTCCTCCAGTCACCCATATCCCATGTCTGGACAGGAAGAAGAATAACTTGGGGTGGGATCAGGAAAGTATAGAGGGCAGATACTGTATTGCACCTGGCACAGACCCCATTTCTTTAGCACACAGACATTCATTTCACTGTTGCAGCAGGATGCATTAGCATTAGTATTCAGTGATCTGCACACAAAATACAACCTTGGAAAAGACATTACCTCACAAGAAAAAAATCTCACACTGTATTCATTTTTCAAGACTGAATTAGTCCTGTTACAGTTAAACATGAATATCAGTAGTTCTGAAACCCAAATCCAATGCATACATCACTCTACACTGCCTCAGAGGTTCAGTCAGTGGATGTTTAAAATTTGCCTGCTGGTAGCAGGTAGAAGAGTTACTGGAGAGACTGACAATGGCTTGTCAAAAGATTTCTGGTTCCCAAAGTTGGCACTCAGGAATAGTTTTGTTCTCAGGAGTACAGTGGCTTCTAGAGACAGCAACTCTGCAGTTGTGCTCTGCATTGCTTTGGAAATATTTTCATTACAGAGAGACAATATTTATGTTACATGAAAGACCATGTAAGTTACTTTTGCAAGACTCAATTTCTAAATACACACACTTAACTGACACCTGACTTATGTTTCAGAAAAAAAAAAGAAAAATTAAACAAAACAAAAAGACACGGAAAAGGAAACTCTTCTGTTAACCATGACAACTGAAAAACCAGCCATCTTCAACATTTGAGTTTTCCCTTTGTAAGATGTGCTTGACATGCCCCTTCAATCATGCAAAAGGAACACTGGGCTATTTAGATGCAGCCTAGAAGGACCAGGCTGGGGGTATGCAACGGACCAGTTGTTACTAGGTGCAAAGGAACTTTAAACAATATTTCAGTAAACACCCCTCCCAAAGGAAAATCCCCTTTAGACTGGCTCGATCTGTATCCAGGCTTCCCATGGTTTCATGCTTTGGGCCTTACTAACAGCAGCAACTAAGCCTAGTTTTGCAAAAACTTGTGACATTTATGATTGTGTTTCATTACTATGCAAGCCCAAATGACTATGGAATAATTGTTTCACCACATATGCCTACCACACATGTAAACCCAGTGTCCACGCTCCTGTCTGATGCTATACTATATATGAATGTATGACATTTTGATTTCAATAGCACTTGTACAGGACAGCTGCTATATTTAAGAAGGTATTCTTAAGTCATATGAAGATAGCAAGTTCACAACTTTTCATATAATTTGTTCCCTATTAAAAATATTTTTATATCAATGGCTAGAATATTTTGCATTCATGAAGTTTTGTTAAAATTAAACCTTCATTCTATGTTAGAAATTCACAGCTGGTTAACCCTGTTTCTCTTGGAAGACTAGAAGCAGTTTGAGAATTATTCGATGGTGACATGCAGTAAGTGATCAAAACCGGACTATTTGAAAGAGGGAAGATTTTTATTAATATTTCTAAGTTAAGGAGAGCTTTGGGAATATATTATATGATCAATGGTGACGAGATAATTCTAAGCTGGCCGTGGACCTTCCTGTCCTCAGTCTTTTTGGTACAGGCTAAAATGCATGGAATAAAGTGAAGACGCTTCAAAACTAGAAAAAATCATTGACTCTAGGATTTGCGCTGGCTGACATTTTCCATAGAGATGGGGGGAAAAAAAGAGAATTTTTAAAATGTCTACAAGCTTCATTGGCCAGATTTAGCTACCTGCTTTTGCACGTAGGGAGGTGCCACAGAAGATGTTGCTATCTTCTTGCCGAAGAAGCCATAGCAGACAGATATCAATCTGTACTCACTAATGGGGCAGCACAAAGCATCCCAGTCCTTCCGTATTTGATCATCTCCTCCTAATTCAAACAGCTAAGACTATAGATTTTCCTACACCTTCCTGTGATAGACACAAAACAGACGTCAGAGAATATCAACAGCATACAGGTCATGAAAATCTATGTAATCAGCAAAGACGGTACAAGATACATGCCCCTCCTTCTTCCCACCCTCCATGCACATATCAGTTCCAAAATACCCTGGCATCCCAGAGGACTGCAGACACTAAAGAGTACAGCTAGGTCTTCTGCCTCTCTGATAACCCCTTGGAAGAAGATACGGCTTAGCATAAACTACAGAAAACCTTGGAAACTAGTCTAAATCAGGATCTAGGTAAGTCCCCAGCCAGCCCAAATATAAGAAGAGGCCCTACTGTGCTGTAAAAGCACCTTTTCACTCCATCTCCCTTGAACTCAGCAAGAACTAAACCAAACCTCACAGCTAGAGGAAAATATGGTTAGTTGGAAAAGGAAGACTTAAAGTCACATTGCAAGCCAGCCCTCCAATGCTGAGATGCAGCTGAGTGCAATACCTAAAGCACACACACAGGTGGCACATGGAGAAGCTATATAAATGACCACCAGAGCAGAAGCCCACTACCCGCTAGCTAATGTGAGATGACTGAATGTTGGCTGAACACGTAGTCACAGATGGTTTTACTGACTGCAATGGGCAGCCAGCATCAGTTGAGATAGTCTGGCAGGGGAAACCTGGATTGAGGACAAGGTAAAAAGGGGGGCAAACATTCTACTTCTCAACACAAGTTGCTGTTTTCAGAGTTTCAGACTTTTTGGATCTAATTAAATTTGAAGAAGGAAATGAGGAGTAAGCAAAAATTCTTGGACAAAGGGCTACGATTTTTTCAACTCAGCTGGGACTGCAAGCAATGCATGAAAACCAGTGTCAGGTGCTAAAGCAAAACAGTGTGTATTTTAACAGCAACAAGAAAAGTATAACGAAAGAGGATACATCTATTTTAGGAATGCAATTGTTTTATAGAAAAACACCAACCCCAGTGTTTTTCTAATCTTGTTCTTTAATACTCAGTGCTTGGCACCACATAAATTCCTCCAAACAGGGAAATCTAAGATTTCATTTGATAGTAAAAATATTTGTTCCACACAAATTTTTTGAGTTCTTAATGTTTAGATAAATATAACTTACTCAACACTGCTCCTCTGAAGAATTACGGAGCTGTGCCCTTAACTGCCCTTGTGCAGACTGCCTGCAACACAGCTCACAGCAGAGCAGAGTAGCTTCTGGAAGCCACTAGTTAACTACCACCTCCAAACATCAACAGCAGCCTTTCAGGATCTCACCACAGAGAGACCGGCCTACTGTTACTGGCCTTTAGCTGAAGAGATTAATTCATCCATAGAGCAAAACAGGCAGAATATTTTACATTTAAAGAATTCACCACATCCAGGGAAAGACAGATAAACAGCACCAGTTCCTCCAGGCAAACCCCGTAGATGAGTATTAGTCTGCAAGGTATTTATCAAATTAGAAGAGTCAAAGCAGCATCTTTCTTCAGAAATAAACTTACTAAAGAACTATAAATGTATATCTCTTACATTCATGTTAAACAGAATTAAAAAGACATTTTAGGTGATCTTAAGGTCCTTTCCAACCCTAACTATTCTATGATTCTATGATTCTACTACAGCCTTATCACAGTTTCTGGCAAGAACTAATGCAAAACAATTAAAGAATTTTTCAAATTTCCCCTCAAATCTTGTGTGGAATTAAATTCTGTTTATCCACACATTCATTACACCACCCACTGCCATGCTCAAGTGCCACGCATGGGCTTCAGTAACTTTTTACTGAATAAAATAACAACAGAAAATGCCACACTTGATTCTTCTGTGAATGGCTCAGATGACTTCAATCTAAGTCCTACCAAGCACATACTGACAAATCCAAGAGGACAACTGGGACCTGAAGTCTCCATTTTAACAACTGGAACTGAATGACACCCTGAAGCAATGGCATTTCATTTGGAAAAATATGTTATGTGAGAGCTAGGACAAAGAGATGTATTTCATAACCCGTAACATCTGATGCATCATCACACCCAGCACATGGTAGCATTGAGACCTGAAATTATTTTTGATCCTTAGAAGTAAACTACTATGACAGGTCTGTCTTGTCAGAAACAAATCTCTATAGCTCTAGTCCCATCAAAATGAGCTCCAAGTTTCCTCAGCAACACAGCTTTAAAAGACCTGCTGAGATAGGCTGGTGTCGGCCACAACTTACAGTTGCTCCTATGCCAAGTCTGTAAAGAGATCACTGCTATGCATCTGTATAGCTCATGTATGCCATGGTTTTTCACGTATTGACTGTCCATTGATAATAAAAGGATTCACTGTCTTCTGGTACAAATGCTACTAGGCTTCCTCTATCCATCTAAAAATGAAGAGGAAACATGAAATGTATCTATCTTTGGTGAAAATTGGACTTGCATGTGGTACAAAAGGCACAGGTGAAAACTAACACCAGTATACTACAGCATGCAATAGTGAAGCAGTTCTTCCATAATTCCTTTAAAGACTGTTACTGACTACTAATTCTTGGCATAGAACTGAGTAAAAGTAGTAACAACTTACTTACAAAACTGCTTTAAGGTCTGAAAAAACTAAATACTGTAAAGAAATAAAGTACTGGGAAAAAGGCTCCAAAATACCAAATAACATCAGCATAAAGAACCTCAACAAAAATACAATTCAATCCTCATTCCCATAACAGCACAAGAGAGATGTCTTCAGCTCTCCCATTCCCTTGACTATTTCTGAAGAATACAAGTGTAAAACGAGATTATGATTGAATCACTTCAACACAATACCACTGCTCAGCGGAAGCCTCAGTGATCACTTTCCAAAAGTGTTATATAACTTGTCTAACATATTTGCACAAATTCTGATGCAATGTCCATAACAAATGGCTAATAAGCAGCACTCACTTTGCAGCAAGTTCAGTCGACATACAAATGTCTGGTTCTTTGGAAGCAGTGCTAACAAACCCCTCAAAATAGAGGCAATAGAGCAGCAACTTTGGTTATTGCTGCATTTCCTCTCAAGCAATTACCTCAAGGCACAAATAATAGATGACTACAAAGACCTGACTTGAATAAAAAGCAGTACGCAACAGCATATGTAAATGGTGACCACTACTAAAGAAATTAACTTCCTCATTTTGCAATTTTAAGAGTTCAAAAATTCTTCCCACATCACTTCTGGTTTCTCCAGTCCCAGTTGCTTGAGCAGTTTTATCTTCCAGAAGTTGCAAACCCGTGTAGAAGGGATCCATCACCGAACCAGAAGAAGAGAAACTGTGGTGATGGTTGGGTCAGCAACTACAGTAATGATTTCTCTTCCCAGCCTTGAATTTCCAGCAAAAAAAGACACTTAAGTGGCTCCAAGAATAGAGCACTCAGCTTAATTACAGCACTCATCTTTCGGATTATATTAAGGATTATATTAAGCAGGAAAACATCATCTCTGTTGTAATTTGCTCTTCTGTCAAGAGATACTACAGAAAACATTTAGACTACACTTCAAAGTGCTTCTCAGACGAAAAATTACCCACTTTTGGAGCACACTTTAGATACTATGATAATGAATTTCATACAGTATCATTTACTGGTCAAAACGAGAATTCATTATCAACATTCCTGCACAATTACCTTAGCTTACAAAATTCAAGATGGTTTATGCTTTCATACACTAACACTGACAACAGCCAGATAATAAAAACCATCTTCAACTCCCAAGTGACTGTTTTTTTTTCATTTCAACCATAAATAGACACTATTAAATTGAAAGAAAACAACTGAAGATATTATAAACTTAGAGAAACCAGCAGGTTCATGGAGGCAATAGCTATTGTTTTGACTACAAAATCTCCTAAACTACATGTGTTCAAACATGGAAACAGACATAAAATAAATAAATACATGAGCTCAGTGTTGGTTTTCATTTTCCAAAGAGAGTTTCACTTCACAAAACTGTCAGATGTGTGATTTTTCATCCATTTCTTAGGGCTAGGTCGAGCTTTTCTATTAATTAGTTTCTTTACCTTCTGTAACTTGTCTATAACTTCCTCATCAAAAGAAGAGTTAGTTCCCTGAAATAATGACTTCAAACAGGTTTGTGACCACTCAGTACACTCCACAGAAAGTACAGACCTGACTGTGCTGCCTGGGACTTCCGTTTCGGCAGAGCTCAGGCCCAGTTAAAAAAAAAACCAAACCAAACCAAACCATGCACTGAAGCCTGTCACAGTTCAGTTTGGGTCGAAGCACGAAGACATAGAGATTGCATAGACATAATATATCTAAAGATGCATTACACTCACATAAGGTACATAACTATTAAAAAAAATAATTATTATGTGGAATATTTACAACACATTAATTTGATCTTACTTTAAGTTGATTAATTAAAATGCAAGTTGCATCAAAATTTCAACACACAGATTGTATGCTATAAACAGTCAAAGTACTTCTGAAAAACCTCTGAAATACTGACAATTTGATTTTAAAATAGTTTCACAAAAATAACACATCCAGACTGAACTACTTAGCTAACCACAACAAGCTAAAGACATAAAGCAATGGAGAATTTTAATATCACCTATGGGCCCCAGAAACAGAAATGCAGGACAGCATCTGGAACAATTGATATAAGGAAAACAAATGCCAGGAAAGCAAAGGGTTAAAACACTCTTAATTTAACTTAGGTCTAAGAGAATAAGGTTTGTGTTGTAAGTCTGTGGTGTGATAACAGAATTTAGCAGTCTTACTAACAAGAGTGAATTATTTCTTTTCATCCTTCTAATGAGTGAATCATTTCTTACCATCCTTCTAATTTATCAGTTAGTCTGGAGGCAGTGACTCCTGAACATCTGCTAGCTTGGGTACTCCTTGTCTCCCATTCCTGTCTTGACCAAGGTCACACAGCTCTAAATCTTTGCCAGCTCTCAGAAACTTGCAGATACGGCTGGTTTCAGCTAATTGTGAATTCCTGGGGTATCCAACTGTGCCAAAGGTGAAAAGTGCACCCTGAGGAAGACTGCTTACTTCATCTTGAAGACCCCTGCCCACGACCATCGGAGGGCAGTGCGCAAGTGCCAAAAGGGAGGAGATTTATGATAATGAGTACCTAAACTAATTGTAATATCCCCGTCACTTTCTCCGGAACCTAATGAATATGCATGTTTGCGTGTAATAAATATCTGCTTGCTTAACCCCTCAGTGTGCAAGTTAGGAGGAATGATCCCCCTTGCACCCGGGGCCGTAATAAACATACGTGCTTTATAACTCTCCTTGAGTTGTAGAGTCTGATTCTGTGCTTCACAATGGCAACCTTGAAACTATCTGAACCCCTTATCACAAGCAAAGGCAGATGAAAACCATGAATCTAAAACCAGTTCAAATTGTGAATTTCTTCAAGATTGTGACAGAGCTGTATTCCACCTACATACACTTTTTAAGTTCCATAATCTACAATAAAAAGATTATTTTACGCTAAGAAAATCTACTTTTCATGACCAAAACACAAGGGTTTCATTGCTTAAATCACAGACTAGAATCACTGTATGCTTTGGCTCTGACTGCTTGCCCTTCATCTCTCCTAATGTTTGTCCCCAGTCGACTTCCACAAGCTTCCCTCCCACCCTCACCATTTACACATACAGAAGACCCAGCTGTCCCCTAGCAAATATATATGCATATACATTTAAACAACACCATGAGAGAGGCCAACCCACATAGGCTGCTTCAACAGTATTGGCGCACTTGTTTCCTGTTTTCTCACTTCCATGTGAAGTTTAATATGATGACGGTTTCCATTTTTAGAGAGCAATTTTCTGAACTATTATTCAGATCTGAATCATCTGTAAATAAAGATGCCTTTAGCTTGGCATCAGCTATTTTCTCTACAGCAGTAGACTTTGTTCTTGCCCTAATGACTTCTCAGTCATAATTTTCCCCAGATTCCAATAATACTAAATTTAGATCACAACAGATATTTTTTATTATAATCTCTGGCATCTTTGCACCACATTCTTTGCTACACTGAGTATCATTCCTTTATTCACATAGCGGCTTTTCCCAGAGGAATCTAAAATCTATGTCAGCTAATACACAGAAAAAAAAAAAGACTGGCTCATCTATTTATATATTCATTTTGTTGAATAGATTTTACCTCCTTTCATTCATTTTTCTTTTTTTTTTTTTTTTTTGAAAAGTAACTGAAATTTGATCTTTCATTATTCATCTTTATGCGTTTAGAAACTTAAACACAACACAGCTCTATTTCAGACTGGAAAATCAGGAAGAAACAAAAACAAACCAAAATTATTTACAAGACTTTAAGCCAAAAGTCTAGAAACATTAAGAACTTCCATAATGCAGGACCTTTAAAAATAACTGCAAGCAGTTATCAAGAAAACTCAGAATTCACCTGATAATCATCTCCTCACAGTGACTGCAGTGAGAACTTAAAAGTAATTTGTCAGAGGTAGGTAGTCCTAGGAGTTGACCGGACAGCCCAAGCCTTTCTACCCCAAGGAGATGAGAAATTGATTTCAAAGGTCCATCTTTTAAACACAGGAGATAAAAGGGAACATTCACGTGCTGGCCAGGGTAGGCAATTAAAGCTGATTAGATGGCTTCAACAAAATTAAGTAAACCTGAAACATTAAAACTAGCAAAACAAAATTAACAAACACTTAGATTTTCCTCCAGCTTTTCTGCTACAAGGTTTGTTTTTTTTTCTAGACTCCCCAACACATACATGGCGGACACAAGATCCACCTCACAGGTGCCGACCCAAGGTTATGTGCTCTCCTGTTTCTTAACTTGGCTGGGTTTCTTTTGCATAGAATGGGTACTAGCACAAAAAACTCCAGTCCTGTCCCAAATTACATGAATGCAGAACCAATGTCCATGCACATACTACAGAAAACACCTGCATCACACATTAGACAAAGCTGAAATTGTATCAGCAGCATCTGGGCCTGTCTGCTTTTTAATGATTCATATGTGTAATATTTTTGAAATGCTATTGCTACATCTTCCACATGCTCTTTCATTAGCAAGATCAAAGCTGATTTCCTATATGTTTCCTATAAATGCTTTGTACAGTTCATGTTCTTGCCTTTTCTCTTTATGTTTGTCTTGTGTTGTTCTCCTGACAGTAAGGCAAAGCAAAAATTATTTGAAGGAAACAATATAAACTATTGTGGTTTTGGCTTTTTGACGGATTTTAAGTCTCAGTATCTTGAAAATAATACAGAATTGTGAAAACTTCAGAAAAGAAAATACACCATATGAAAATGCACATGGAGAAAACCCTCAAGAGTTTTGTCTCATGTTTGACCCTGTATTAAGTTAACAAATTTTCAAAATCTTGACCAAAATGTTATTTCTAACTTCTATAATAAAGTCAGATGCAAAATGCACTCAAGTCAAAGGTTCTTTTATGATAATTCAAAAGGCTCTGAAGTAGACTATAAGTAATACCCCGCTTTGACATGTTTTAGCCTTATGCTGTTTTGTACATTCAGGCTTTTCAGCCATAACAGTTCTTTGATGATCACAGTTGTCCTTTTCCTCTTTTAGGAATGACTGATTTTTAGTTTTTCCCCCCTTAGTTTCTTTGTACTATGCCCTCAGCCAGTCTCTTTATCTCCTTACTGTCAATAAGTCCACCAATATTACCATTTACTAATCATCAATATTACAGTTTAGTTTAGTGTGATCCCTAACACAATTTATGATCTATTGACCAATTTACTTTAGAAAACAGATGAAATAGTATCTTCAGCTTATTCTGGGATTGATAATGCTATCTGCTACAAGTTGAGCTCTTTAAAAACTATCAACTGCAAGTCAGTTAACTTTGCTAAACTCCCTAGCCACTCATAAATATTAACATTTAAACACCCTATTTCATAGAATCATAGAATAGTTAGGGTTGGAAAGGACCTCAAGATCATCAAGTTCCAACCCCCCTGCCATGGGCAGGGACACCTCTCCCTAAACCATGCCACCCAAGGCTATGTCCAACCCAGCCTTGAACACCACCAGCGATGGAGCATTCACAACTTCCCTGGGCAACCCATTCCAGGGCCTCACCACCCTCACAGTAAAGAATTTCTTCCTCAGATCCAATCTAAACCTCCCCTGTTTAAGTTTGAACCCATTACCCCTTGTCCTCTCACTACAGTCTCTCATGAAGAGTCCCTCCCCAGCATCCCTGTAGGCCCCCTTCAGATACTGGAAGGCTGCTATGAGGTCTCCACGCAGCTTCTCTTCTCCAGGCTGAACAGCCCCAACTTTCTCAGCCTATCTTCATACAGGAGGTGCCCCAGTCCCCTCATCATCCTTGTGGCCCTCCTTTGGACTTGTTCCAACAGTTCCGTGTCCTTTTTATGTTGAGGACACCAGAACTGCGCACAAGACTCCAATTTCTGTCAAAACTCTGAGAAAACTGGTTTCAGTAACAGTCTTTTTCAGTTCTAAAAAGAGCTAAACTCACTGTGTGGGCAGCCCCTGCACTGAGCACAGAAATAACAGCACCTTCAGATACTGATTCCTTTAATTCTGTACAGACCTATGGTGCTCTTGAAAGTTTATATTCAGATAAGGTTCATCCTCCTCTTTGTTGTGCTTTTGTAGGTGGCAGTCAATCATGTCATGTCTGGCATTGTGTTATTCTTTGAAATCCAGCTTACAGCAGCAAAGAAAAATCAATCATGTATCCCAGTACAATAACCCACCCTTGCCTGCAAAACATTTTCTTATCTCTGCAAACATGCCATAACCAGCATAATGGCTGCATGTTCACCCCATTTCTAAGTAAATGTTTTATTCCACTAATTCTCAGCCCATGGAAACGCAAGCATTTCAGAATACAACTCAATGCTTGATGCATTAAATCTTTCTCTGTCTTTTCTTTTGCCAATATTTGCGTCAGCGTGTTTTTGATCAGACCTAACTCAGCGCTTTAATGATTTTTTTTTTCCCTGAACTCGTGTATTTCCACTGTGAGTAAGCTTCTTTCCTCTTTGAGGTTCTAAGACTCCCACCACTCAGTAAAATTGATGGTATCCGCACTTCTTAAGGCTGATACTGATCTCAAGGATTTCAATTTATTTTCCAGATGTATGTTACCAAACTGCTACCAAATCAGGCTTTGTTTTTTATATCCAAGTAAATAATTTCTTTAAAGGGAGCCACTTGAACAAGAACCATTGGAAGGTTCTTCTCAACTTCTATTTTTCCTGCCATCTGTGTTGTGTTAGTCAAGGTAATAAAACAATGAATCCCTTATAGTAGCAGACCTGAGGTACAAAGGCAAAAGTTTAGACACATTCTTTTAAGAGTTTTCATTTCTTGACAAGCAGTACATTTCACACACCGGTCTGACTTACACGAGATTCCAAGAGTCTCAAATTCGCAGGAGAAGGTTATCATTTCATAGATGTCCAAAGAACACCCTCAAGATTTGCAGATGAAAATCTAAGATTCAGACTTCAAAAAAATTATATAACACTGAACCAACATCAAAATCTATTCAGATGAGAGGGTGAAGAACAAAGACTTCAGACTTCTCAACTTCTCCTGAGTCTTATGTGGAGGTGATCATCACTGATGACCTGCAAGACACAAGCCTACTTCAACATCAACCCTTCATTTTATTTCTGTCAATGGGGCTAAAACCTACTGGTAGATCCAATGAAGTAATTGCCCCTCCAAGGATTGTTTAAGATTCGCTTTGACTACAGGAAGGTGAAGGATTCCAACTCATCCTCTGCAATCGTGCACACAAAAGAACCTGCTCTACAGCATAAAGGTTTGAGAGCTTTCTTCTGACTCCCCTAATAGTTCAAATCAAAATCCACAATCTTACTTGTTATCAAGCAAGTATTTTTCTGGAATCTAGTATCTTAACCATGAACACAGCTAGAAAGACTGCTGCCTTGCTCATCAATCAGCCTGAGAGTGTGGCACAGTAGTCTGATACTTTCTGGCAAGCGTCATGTCAGACAGTTTTAAAACTCTACGTGAAAACTTTTAGTTTTACTTTTACTACCTTAAAAATGGCACAACCTTTTATTAACTCGGTGTGACATTTAGAAGACTGTCCTAGCTGATTAGTTAACAGTGTGGAAGTACATTACAGAAGTATGCACCCAAGTTATTTCTTATTTTATATTTTAGGCTAGAATTCTAGTTTTACTATGAAGAATGCCGTGGTTTAAGCCCAGCCAGTAACTCAGAACCACGCAGCTCCTCTCTCACTCCCCCCCATCCCTTCCACCCCCAGCTCCCAAAGGGATGGGGAGGAGAATCAAAAGAATGTAACTCCCACGGGGGGAGATAAGAACAGTCCAGTAACTAAGGTATAACACAAACCACTAATTCTACCACCAATAATAATAATGATAAGGGAAATAACAAGGGAAGAGAATACAACCGCTCACCACCCACTGACTGATACCCAGCCTGACCTGAGAAGCGATATAGCCCTTCCGGGTAACTGCCCCCAGTTTATATAGCGGGCACGATATGCTGTGGTATGGAATACCCCTTTGGCTAGTCCGGTTCAGGTGTCCTGTCTCTGCTTCTTCCTGACTTCCCGTCCTCCCTGGCAGAGCATGAGACTCAGAAAGTCCTTGGTCAGGGTAAACATTACTGAGCAACAACTAAAACCATCGGTGTTATCAGCGCTGTTCCCAGGCTGAAAGTCAAAAAACACAGCACTACACCAGCTACTAAGAAGGAGAAAAATAACTGCTACTGCTGAACTTGGATCAAGAGCTATCCCCCTTAAGAAAAACAAACAAACAAACAAACAAAAAACCACAAAACACCCAAACACAAAAAACAACACCCCTCCCCCCCAAAAAAAAAAAAAAAAAAAAAAAAAAACAAAACCAAACACTAAAAAACATTAAACCAATATTTCTATATCAATGTTTAAGCTGCTCCAATACTTACACACCATAGTTGAACTTGTAGACAAATGTAACCGTGGTAAAGCTGACTCCTTCACACAACAAAACACAATCTACAGGATAACATGACTTAGAAGGACTTTGAAGTGATTTGTTGTGTGGGAAGAGGAGATGTATTTTTAATGAAGATTGCCCTCAAGTTTCTGCATTCAAAGCTTCTTTTAAATAATGTGAAAAGGAAACTCTTCCCTTGTTTGAACGACTTTCAGTGACTTGAAACAGTTTTCTAGTCACCCAACCAATCTCTTTCATGTGTTACAAAAAAGCAGGAATCCCTACTTCAATCAGAGCACGCAGGGCATGGGTCCTGAGAGCATAGGCAGAGAGGCTCAGACCCACCACAATCAAGCCCTCAGCCTTTCAGGTTATAAAGTTTCTTAATGATAAGCCTATGGGCTTTTAAAGAGTTTCCTCTCCAGCTGCACTTTCACTTTTACATACGTAAGTAAATGATCAGGAAGTCAAATTTGTGTCTACGAAATCCTGAAACTGGACTGTAGTGTCAGATTTAACCAGGAACTGCACCCTGGAGCCAAGAAAATTTTCCAGTAGCCAGTTCTGTTGAAACTGGTAGACTTCTATCAAAAGTTTAAGTTCTGACAAACTGGCAGGTTTTTATATTAAAGTGACTTTATCAGAAAAATTAGCTCAAGCTCTAACTCTGAATAATACAGCCAAGCTTTCTAAATCACAAGGATTCTTCAGCTTAATCATCTACTAATTGCTACTTACAAGGAATAATCATGTTTAAAATCAAGAGCTTGATGAAAACATTGGAACAGTGTAGATGATGCTGACATGCCTCAAAATTATGAGACCTTAATAATGCTCTCAACACAGGGATAAGAAAGACTAGACTAAATCACTAGAGACTAAACCATGACACGAAAAAAGTTGAAAGATAAACATTTTCAATGGCATGTACATAAGAGTATTTTGTAGGTATGCCAATTCTCTGTGTCCACAACAAATAAAATCACAAATGCATAATGTATTGGTTTTAACTGTTTTCAGATACCTCAAGAGGAGAGAAAATGGCAAGGGTAATGTAACAAAGCTGCAGTCTAAAATAAGTAGTTTTCATGACCTAGAGAGCTATGAAAGAGGGGCAAATACTAGATAATAATTTGGTTAACTGAAAGATGTAGAATAATGTAATGTAGAATACCTCACTACTGGTAGATTTTTAAAGCAATCTTTAGGCACCCAACAGGGCTCAATTTTTTTTGGCACTGCATACCTCACATCGCTTGCCCTCTGAGGTGTAGGCTCTCAGCTACAGTAAACCCCTGTTCAGTTTTACCTACTGTATTTCCCAAGATCAAAATCTCATCTCTGCAGACCTCAATACTCTTCCCCTAGTACATCACCAAGAATGTGTTGTATTTTCTTCTGAAACACCTCAGGTGCCAAACACAACCCAAATTGCAGTTTGAGAAAACTGTCTCAGAGGGGATGTTGAATGTGTGCAAACATGTACTCTGTTTTTGTAAGGGCACCAGCCAGATCCCTGCTGATGCATCGTGCAGGAAAGTATTTGGCACCAACCCCTATGCCCAAAATTTATCCCCTTGTAGGTAGCAGAAAAATGTTCCATTTTTAGTTATTCAATTATATTGGGCCCATACATAGATGAAGCATTCTGCCTGTCTTGCTGCGCAAAGATCGGTAATTCTATCCACTTGGCTGGTGTCTTCTAGGTACAGTGAGGTCCATAGACCTGAACGCTTCCTACTTACATTTTAGCCCCTATTTAAACAAATCTCAGGACAGGTGGGAGGCCTCTGCATTTCAAGCACAGGCCCTGATCATTGGTCTGTAAATAAAACCAGCCTGCTCTCCCCAGCTCCTCAGCAGTCTCCTACACTTGCAGGGAGTTTCAACTGTGGGGCATTTTCAAGAGTCCATTCTGTAACTTAAGACTCATCTCTCATTTTACACTTAAAAAAATTTATGCTTTGGGAATCATTCAGAGGCAAAGTACCTGACAAAAGTTTAGTTTCATAGTTTTATGCAACAGAAACCATATTACTAGAGAGTCATTTCCACTCATCTAAATAGCACTTTCTGGAAGATATAGTTTGTCTCAAGGAGAAACCCAGTGAAAACAGGCACTCAGATTCCTAATCTTAGTCCTAGGACCAAACAACATAGACAGCTTACTGGGCTTTTCAGGGGCTCCTATAATAGAAACCAAAATGTAAGGGGAAGGGACAGTGAATGCCTGAATTTTGTTCAGTCAAAGCTAACAGGAAAGATTGAAAGTGCTCAGACAGGATTAAGAGCCAGAGAGGTTAAAGGAAGAAATGTGCCACGGCCAGACCTCACCATTCAATTCCAGCTTTAACACTCACGCTGGTATCTTTGGCAGCATTGTCAATTATATTTCAGTTCATGTCTAGAGGCCCAAACCATTCTGAAACCCTTCTGCACTCAGCTAACACATTTTAGAAAAATGTTTATACATATATTTTTACTTTAAAACTCGACTCTCATTAGACTAAACATGTTTTATTTTACTAATTTCCAGTAAAAGCAAAATACATAGGCCTCAATACATTGGGGTTTTTCCTAAGTGCCAAGAATCTTCTAGCATTCAGACATCGCTGTAATGAACTTTAATAAAAGATTAAAAGGCTACTTCATAAATCCTTGGAACAAATATAAGCAGAGGGAAGACAATTTCCTTTCTCTTTCAAACAACACAGCAAAGCATGAGCCCTTCCAAATAATAAAAGAATGTTTACAGCCTCCTTTCTTCCCATAACAATCTTGAAGTTAAGAAAAACTTGTTCATCACAGGCATATTTCTCTTCAGTATCTCATGCTGAAGAGGCACAGAAACACAGAAGTACTGACTTGTGTTCGGGGCCTTCTGACAGAAAGGTTGGAATAACTATTGTTATTGGATAACACAGAGATTCATGATTTAGATTATTTGGAAACATACTGTGATGTAATTACCAAAGCACATAAGAATTAGGAAATCAAAAATTTGACCTTACTCAGCTCCCTCCCAGTCACGCTGAAATAAAAAAGCAAATGTTTCCACTCACACAGAATGAGCTACTCCAGGAGACATGACTCTGAGCAGGTTTCCATTGAAAACAATGACTTAATAGAAGATGAAAAAAACATGGAAAGCGAAAACATCTCCCCTTTTTCCAGACATTATCTAGATTTATAGTGCATAGAACAACCATCAGGAGTTCTTAGCAGCAGAATAGTAGAAAGCTGCTGATTAAAGAGGAAAACTGAAAGAGGTACTTTTCCTTCACATGCTTAAAATCTAGCTCCTCCTCATTTCCACAACACAATGAAGCTCACCTGTAGCATTCAAAGAAAAACAAATTAATTATGATGAACTAGGCCTGATGATGATTAAAAAGAAAAAAAAAAGGGGGGGGGGAGGGAAGCAGGAATTAAATATCTCCTATCATCAATCTTAAATCTTCCTAAAAATTGAGAAAAATTACCAAGCAGATTATTATTTTGGCAAAATTTTTCTAAATTATCATCCCATGCTTATGAAAGGTAACTCTGGGCATGCCAGAACTACAGATAATTATTTTAGATCAACTGAGTAGGCCATATCATGTCTATACTACAAAGACTAGAATAACTTACTACTTCTGCTTAAACACCCTGAACTTTTATAGTGCAACCCTGTCCAAAGAATAGAATATGTAGTAGTAAAATGATCTGTGATTCATTACCACCCTATCATTTTCACTCCTGTCGCCCCACCAGTATTGCCCTTCTGCTCACAGTATGTGATGTGCGTGTTCATTTTCACCAACAGAAAAGCTATAACAGCTGAGAAACTAAGGTCAGAAAAAGTGACCTTTTCATTGAGACAGATTTTAATGGGTAAATGCATGGATCTGTGTAAAAATGCAGCCTTCCTTCACAGTGGATGTGGCTAGTCAGCTGTACTGCTATTTTGATCATCTTTCCCTTACTTCATCTGGTACCTTCACCCACCACCCACCCAAGATTAAATTGCATCCAATGAGTTTTAAAAAATAAGCTGCCAAATCACCACTCCTCTAGCCTTCATCTCTGTGTGCAGGGTCTTATATCCACTTTATATTCAGATGAAATAATTTGGTAGTAGTCTAACAGGAACAAACCACAGCAGTGTTTTCCCCTGTTTTCAGCTAGTGTAGCTAGCAGCTTCATTAACTAGTTTCTCAAGTATTCAATAGATAAAAAAATAAACAAAACCAAGTAAAAACCAACTCACATCAAGGAATAGAAATATAATATAGATAAGTCTGGGCCTCTGATGTGTTTTAGATTAAAAATCACCATGCATGTGTCATTTAAATCTGCTTACCACTCTTTAGGTTGGAAACAAGTTTCCCTAGGAATAGCCAATGGCAGAGGGAAAAAATGAACCCTGGCCAACAAAAAATTGGCTTTCTTACGAACTACCAGTAAGAAATCTGATGAGAAGGGCATTTCGCTGCCCAACTGGGTAACTATGAAGTATTTCCACCATTGCTTTTCTTAATACAGTAAATCACTAAAACATAAACCCGTATCAGAATTTTTCTTTGAGCCAACAAACCTCTGGTCCAAAAAATCGTTGGTAAAAATAATTTAATATTTATACCTCTTATAAATATGTTTATATTCCAGTTCAGAACTATTTTTAAAATGCTTCAGAAAGGCAAACAGCCATACGAACACTTCATGGCATGAAGTGCCAACTGAAACAAGCGCTTAAGTATGTGAAATTACATTATCTGACACATTTCAAAAGCTTATTCAGGTGCTTATTTAAGCCCATAAAATCTGTAGGGAAATAAAGACAGGATGACATTTCAGTCAGCTTACCATAACATTTTTCTTGTTAAACTGCATAGCAACATATTAATGCTGAAAAAAATGTCAGCAGTAAAAACAAATGCCAACAAGCTAAACGTTTCTGTGGAAAAAAAATTGCAGCTACTAATAAGGTAACATCAGCACATTACAAAGGCATGACAGTCTTACAAGCAGTTTACAGCATCAAATACATGCAGTCAAAATATCATAAAACATCTTAACTTCACTCTAAAATGAGAAAACAAGGCAGTTTACACCACATGCTGTGTGAAATCTGTGCCTCAGTTGGTTCTGCCAATACATACATTTGAAGGAAATCACCAAACTTTTCATTATCCTTTGAACAAGCAGGCAACAACAGTACCTCCATGTCAGAGCTTCTGAGACTACATAAATATTCCTCAACACATTTTAACTTAGTCATCAATTCACACGCTGGAATGAGACACACCATTCTGTCCAGCAATATTTCTGGTCTGAAGAAGAAGCTAGAAAGCAAGAATCACATGCTAAAAATGGCCCTATTCATACCTAGTAGAAACTCTTTCAATTACAGAAATATGATGACAAAGTATCCCTTTCCCCATGACCAATTTATCTGCAAGTTAGTTCAGATCAGACTACAAGTGGAAAGGGATGCCTAAGGCAAGATCAGACAGGTGATCAGAGAGAGAAGCCTGGAGGAGTGTACTGTGTGAATTTAAATGAATTTAAATTAAGTGATTCTTAATATCACAAGGGGAATAGGAAAGACGGTGCTGTTCGAGATGCATAAAGTACCAATCATGAAGTTTTACTCTCTGTTTTCCATAGCTTAGTAACAGCCATCCATATGTTCTTTTCACACCCAAAAGTACCACTGAAATGATACCAGGATTGTCAGAACAAGTTCTAGATGCCAAATGGTTCACAGTTGGAAAAATACAAGTAGAATAAGCACTGAACCATCTAAAATTTTATTCTTCCACACACTCTCAAACACGCAATGCTCTTTTCCAAATCTACTTCCCAAACCATTCTTTACCTTTTATATTATTTCCCTGGAGAAGCACTTGTTGCTTTTACTAAGAAAAAAAAAAATGAAGACCGCAAAGAAACTGGTGAGAGATGAAAGTTAACCATCTTTGATTGTTACACCTCTGAACATATATGAATAGCAATATAATCTCCTTGATGTAGTTGCTCTCTCCATGGTCTTCATGGTCACCTTTAGTTCATTTTTATATCTCACTTGTATTATGTTCCAGCAGCATCTGCTCTTTAAACTTAGCACAAATGGATCAGTACCACCTGTGTGGGATTCAACAGCAGTATCAATGTCCTAGGCTGCAAGCTGCCCAAAGGAAACCTTTTAACTGAAAAATTTAGCACATTTCTGAATACATAATGATAATGTTTTCATCTAAACTATTTCTTCAAAAAACACATACATGTGATATAACCATCCAACCCTAACTATTCTACGATTATGTGATTTTATGATCCTAGTAAAAAGCATTTTCACACACCCTTGCTCTTAAGAGTTTCAAATATTTTCCATTTAAAGCAAAAGAGTACTATTAACAACAAAGAAAACCCAGTGTGTAGAACGTATTTGAGTCCCATTATATAAATCAATTATCACAAGCAATGGTGCCTGAAGCACAGAACTAGAATGTGAATTCTAAACCTCTCAAACTTTTGTGTATTTGGAAAAACTAAATAGAATAAACAAAATTTTCCACATTCTATTACATGGAGAAAGAGACAAACACGAGCTGCTTACTCATGTGAATTTAACAGGACTTTACCTCTACAATATCAGCTTCAGAAATTCCTGCCCCAAGATGCTCATTCCCAGCCACATACTGCAGTTAATTATGTCAACTCTGACACTTCAGACTGATAAAATCTGCCCTTAATGAAACATTTTGAATTAAAGGACAGAAGGGATATTTAACCTGGTTAGCAGCACAGGCCCACAGAGCAGCTGGAGAGGCACATCTGACAAAGTGGCAAACCACTATGCAGGAATATACACGTGGCTGAGGATAAAGGGAGGGAAAAGAAGCTCTTAAACCAGTGTCACAAATACAAATAATAGTTAGTGTTTTGTTATTTCACTGGCAAACTCTAAGAAACACAGTCTCAAAAAACCCACTTCCATACAAAAATGGTGCTTCTTGCAGTGGATGAATTACAGGGAGGAAGTGCCCATCCACCCCTCTAAGGGACTGTTTTATTGGTTACTTAACACTATGGACCTGCTGACTGAAAAAAGTCTATTCATGCTACTGTAAACCCTAAACAAACCAAAACACTAAAAACCAGAAGCTGAAGTCCATCTTTGCATTTCTGTATTAACACCAGTCACATACTAAATCACTCTGAGTGTCATCTGTAGAACAGCTTAAAGAGAACACCATTCAGCAACAAACTAAAATAGCTAAGGCTTGAAGGCCCACAAGTCGGTGTGAATCCTACCCTGATCTAAACCTGTTCCCATGGAAGGCAGTGGACAACAGACTGAACCAAGGCAGACTTCAGATCAAAACAATTGAGTCAGTGAGTCCCCACCGAACCCCACTTTCTTGCCTTGGCCATGATACAGTAAAGACTACTTGAGATAGGAATGAGGAGAGCAGAGGAAAGAGGATATTTGAACAAAGGATAAGGGGGCAGGGAGAACTTCCCAGTCTGACAAGAACATAAAGAAGAATTTGCCTTTGGATATAAACAGTGACAATCAAATAGGTAACTGTGGTAGTTATTCTACTCGAGAAAACTACAAATGTTTCATACAAATAACAGAGCTAAGCCCCAAATGTTCTGCTTTTAATACTTCTAATTACCTACAGGTCTTAATAATAATACACCTGAAACTATATGCAAGTCCTATAGAAAAAGTCACACCTCTTAATGGACAAAAATGCTCCTCTTTCCTATTTTTTGCCAGTCCTCATGACATCAGTACTAAAGTGAAAAAACACCAGCCTATGCCACCTCTCCCTGGCTGCCATTTGTGTTCTCGCACTCCCACAGACAGAAGTGATGACATGAAGACTAAATCTGAGTTATGGGGCAATTCATCAAGAATAACAGGTTCTTTGAAAAAAACACAAAAACAAACAAACAAAACACAAACCCATGTAATGTGGCAAGTAGATCGTCATTTTTTTCAAGCCTCCCTCTCAAGCTCACTAGCTTTGGTTAAGCTTAATTCCAACAAGTAAAAAGTCTGAAAATTGAGACATATAGTAAAGAGCTCCAAAGAATTCTCATTTACTGTTATTTTTCTAAAGTGAACATTCAACATATCTTCAGAAGAAAAACAGAGGATTTAAATGCTATACAAAAATCATGCTTTGTGAAAACATCTAATGGTCAGTAGAGCACTGCTTACTCTTGTACCTTTCAAAAGGTATCAATAATGAGTGAATGTCATGATTCATCATCTCAAAATCTGCTCTGACTACTAATAAATCTCTAAACAGCCATGACCATTCCCTATTCAAGGGGATTTAGCAAACAGACTAGAATTCTGTAAAAATTCAAATAAAATATTAATTGTAAATTTAAGAAGTTAAAACAGAGCATATGTATAGCTAAATGGAGTTACAGACCTAGTACTGCCAAAAATTCTTTACCTCTCATCCACTTCTCTTCGTATCATGCTTGCAGAGGAAAAATAAAACAAGAAAATGATTCAGACATTATCAGACTTTTCTTTTACAAACTTGGAAGGAAGGAACGTAAGCCTGCATATAGAATCATAGAATCATAGAATCATAGAATAGTTAGGGTTGGAAAGGACCTCAAGATCATCGAGTTCCAACCCCCCTGCCATGGCCAGGGACACCTCACACTAAACCATGCCATCCAAGGCTATGTCCAACCCCACCTTGAACGCCGCCAGGGATGAAGCATTCACAACTTCCCTGGGCAACCCATTCCAGGGCCTTACCACCCTTACAGTAAAGAATTTCTTCCTCATATCCAATCTAAACCTCCCCTGTTTAAGTTTGAACCCGTTACCCCTTGTCCTCTCACCACAGTCCCTAATGAAGAGTCCCTCCCCAGCACCCCTAAAGGCCCCCTTCAGGTATTGGAAGGCTGCTATGAGGTCTCCACGCAGCCTTCTCTTCTCCAGGCTGAACAGCCCCAATTTTCTCAGCCTATTTTCATACAAGAGGTGCTCCAGTCCCCTGATTATCCTCGTGGCCCTCCTCTGCACTTTTTCCAACAGTTCCATGTCCTTTTGATGTTGAGGACACCAGAACTGCACACAATACTCCAAGTGAGGTCTCACGAGAGCAGAGTAAAGGGGCAGGAGCACCTCCCTCGACCTGCTGGTCATCTGTACTATTGTTTTGGCTTGCACCAGTATCATGGTTTGTTTGCAACTGAATCCTTTTATCACCCATGCCTGCATTCTTTTGTTCATTTTTCTTAGAGCACTTTTGGTGAGCTTGAGCTAGCTTCCCTTATAATGAAACCAAACTGGAAGTCCCACTCTGGAAGCAGTGCTACACATGCCCGACACAAGTAGGGACACATGGATACAAATCAAACACTTGTTCTTTGGAAAGCTTCAGACCACAGGAGGGTTAAGGGCACAAAGCTAAACCCTCGAAATAACATTTCATAAAAATGCAGAGGCCTCAGCATTAATTCCTTCAATACACTCAACCATTCCTCTTGCAGCACATTACTTGCAAACGTAGACATGGCTGGACACTAGACCCACCCATATCTGTGGAGAGACATCTAGGGTATGAAGCTCCCCAACTTCCAACAGTAGATCCCGCAAACAACAAAAGAGTTGTCATACGTACTATCCATTTATCAGGGGTTTTAATGGAGAATAAGAGTGAGCTAGTGAAGGAAGGGGGAAAAAAAACCCAAACCAAACAAAACCAACAACCAAAAACCAAACCAAACCAACAAAAACACATACCATGAAATGATGGCACCATTTTAACTGAATGCATGACTTGATGGTGCAAACAAATGTTCTACCGCTGTTTCAGAACAGAGTCCAGTTAGGACATAAGAAGCTCTAGGAAAAGGTTTCTATATGCCTACTGTTTCACATGATTTCTTTGGGAAATGATTTAACATAGTTCATAGATGGACTAAATCCCCACTGGACTAGTAAGGCTATTTAAAGGTGCAAATAACATTTCTTACCTAGCAAAGTGGAATAAAATATGTACATATATACTTAACTTTCACATTATTTGGCTGTCATAAGGCTCCACGACAGTTGCAGATCATGTGAACCATGTCCAATCTCAGTCCTTTGTGGAATATATAGCAATGAAAGTGGAAACTTGTTTTCTTCCAACCATATAGCCAACATTTATCTTCTTACAAAAGTAAACTTTTTTAATTGCTAAATACCATTTCAAGAGTTATTTCAGTACTTGAGAGTTCATGCGATAGGACTAATGACTTCAGTTAGAAATTCCCACGAGTGATTCAAACACAATTTTCACTTAGGAAACCAAAGTGGGGAAGCAGTAATTAAATGTCAAGCACTAGCAATAAATATTTGCTGAAGTCAAGGAAAAGTAATTCCATGTTAACAGAATTTATTAAATAAAAAGTCAATGAAAGCTTCAATGATACCTAACATAAAGCCACCAGACTCAGAATTCTCCCAGAGTAATTAATTGCTCAAACAACGCCAGGATCAACATCTGACAAAAGTAACAGCGAATTACATTGTCAGTCCCACACTGGTGACACACAGAACAGATAGCTAATCATATACCTTTTTCCCAGTTATTTCAGTTCTACTTTTGACCCAGAAGGATCACAACACCAGCCGGAAACTCCATGTGAATCTGTAATCAAAATTACTAGATTGGAAATACAAAGCTCATGGAAGAAATCTCTCAGAGGTTTTCTAAGAGCAGACACTCAGCATTTCAATTATAAGAAATAATCAGAAGTAATAAAAGGCAAAACCTGATATCTTCACTATCCTCTTATTTTCATAGCTGTGTCAAAGTATCTGAGCTAAACATGCCAATGTAAAGCTTTAAGCAATGGCAAAACTCCCAGTAGAATTCCCATTATTTTCTACAGCACAAAAGTATCACATTTGTAGACTCCATTTTCTAATTTAACAAATAAATTTCCCTTCTAGAGATATCAGGACAATCTAGAACTAGCTTTATTATAGCATTCCAGTTGTAGAGATAGAAAAACCTTCAAAACCCATGCCAAAAGACAACTGGCAGAGAAAACTTAAAATGGCAACATTTACCCTACACATCATAATCTGAAAAAGTAACACAGTGTGCTCTTTGAAGCATTATTTTAGATCAAATCAACAGTAAACTAGGACTTAAGGAGATTTGTTCATAGCACCCTTATGTATAGTATCCTAATCTCATTTATTCCAGAAAGTGGAACTTTCAGTAAATGCCCATTTTTCCCACTTATACTTTCTTTGGTTTTCTTCCAAAGATGCTGCTGTACATCTTTCTTGCTTTTACCTTTCAGAAATGAGCACCTTTATCATGATTTAAAGGTGATACCCTATCTCATTTTTTTTCCACCTATGGTTTCGGGTTAAAGTTTTAGGTGTTTCACCCTCCTGCCACTAAGCACACATTTACAAAGAACCATCTGCTTCAAAGACAACTGGACCATCTGTGTATTAGCATAAAAACATATAAACCCCAGGCCAGCCATCATGCACCTTTGAAATATATGCCCTAAAATCCAGTGTTTTTAACAACACAATTTATCACTCATAAAAAAAACATGGAGTAATATCGCAGACATTTAAATTCCAATGTTGCTATGTAGAGGAAATTTTCAGCATTTTCTTATTATATTTCCAGTCACAGAAAACCTACATTTTAATTCCAAGCTAAGAACCCAAAACAAACTCAGACTGGTAATAAGCCTTTTTCCCCTAGCCAACAATATCTTAACCAAACTTTCCATTTCCTTTGTTTACAAAGTTCCTTCTAACTCCCATGTTACATTCAGCACAGATTCTGAGAGCACCATTCATCTAGGAAATTACTGCTAAATGGGGTAGGAAAATGTTATGATTTGCAACACCACTGTCACTGACCATGGGTCCCCATGCTTTCTTCTGAAAAGTATGCACACAAGCGAAAGAACTGATTTTGGAGAGATATGGGTCTGCAAACTGACCTCATTTTGGTATTTCTTTCATTGCTTTTCTCCACAAACACCTAAAGTTTGTCCTCCTTCAAGCCTGCTAGAAAGCAGTCTTTAAAAAACAAACAAAAGAAAAAACCTAATGCAAAGACACGTGTTTGTGAAAAGCGCTAGAACAGTGGAAATGCAAAAAGACAACAAGAGTTTATCCCCAGAGAAGATTTTGCAGTAAAGCCTCAACTGCCAATAAATCTCAGTCCTTATCTGAAGGAGCTGCCTTGGAGGCACAAGTGGATAGCTGTCTCCATGCCTATTCATTCCTTGTTAAAGCTGCCAACTTTGCCTCTTTACACAAAGGACCACAAATCCAGTATTTGCTAGTTTGTTGGGGTTTTGGTTTTTTAATTCAGCTATGCAGCTCAGCTATGCAAAGCAGCAGAAAAAGTCAATACACATTCCAGATTAAAAGCGCAAAACCAAACCCTAAATTCAAACCAGTTTATTTATGCAGAGTACAGGATATGTATGGTGTATTTTTATTCTCACCACTCCAAACAATACACAGTGTAAGATATCTACTGTTGATCACTGGTTATGCTGGGGAGGTTTCTGTTCTCTCCCAGTCTGCAGGACTGCTACCCAGAGAACACCACAACCACTATTAAAGCCGTCTGTATCAAGTGTTAGGACAATTACAATCACGTAGCCTGGATCTGCTAGCATGGCTTTTACACAGATGTCAAATCTGCCTATTTGTACCCGGCACAAAAATGAAACAAATTCCACAGAGTGATTTGGCTTCCTGTGCACAGCAACAGACATAACAGATTTCAAGAATAAAACTTGCTGTTTGGAAGATTTTTTTAATTGCCAAAATGCTACCATCTGTTCTAGGTTTACTAAGAAAGACAGGAAGGGCTGTTGCAGCCAGCAATACCAGTGTATTTGTGAAATCAGTGGGAAAACGTGAATTGTACGTCTGAGACCTTTCCAACCTGCCCCAACTTTGGTTCCTTAGTCTGAGACTGATGCCATGTCCAAAGATGAGACAAAGTTCACAAAGCAGTGTCAATTGTCCCCTCAGCACAAGGAAGCACCACTTGCCACATGCTTTACAGGGCTTCTTGCAGTTTGAAACCTACTGCAAAAATCTGGGGTTTGCTAGAAATGATTAGAAATTGAAAGCTGGAAGAAAAAAACTGCCCCACATCCCTGGCTTGATGACACAACTATGAGTCCTTAAAGCTTTAAGACATTCAAGGCCATGACTGTGATCCTTTTAGGAGAGACTAGCAGGACAGCTTTTTTAACTCACCACCAGCCTAAACTTAAAACACAGCCAGCCCTGCAGAAAACAGATCTGAAGTTAATCAACCTCATATGAAAGAGAAACAGGAAAAGCTGTGGGTGTCCCAGGGAAGCAGCGCCTCTTCAAGCTTAGGAACGCCTCTCTGACACATTTTGATCTGCTGTATCCTATTTAGGAGCTATGGCACAAAGTACAATCTAGCTCTGAGTGGAAGAAGAATAAATGGGGTAATAAAAATCAGACAGGATGAGACCTAAGTGAGGAGACTGAGTATGCTGCAGCCAAATATAAGTGAATTCTTGTACTTTGAATAGTTAAGGCTGGTAGTTGTCAAAAATGTGATACTGAACTAGATGGAATTAGCCTGCCATTGTGGCAGTCCTAACTTTCTTATATTTCTAAAAGGAAAAACATGTTGTATTTCTTTCTATAAATCCTAAATGCTATTTCAAATATTAGTCCTTTCCTTGTAGATAAGAGAGTAAGTGTTAAAATGTGTAGCTGTCTCTAAATAAAAAGCTAAAAATTGAAGGAAGTATCTTTGCCAAAGTATAATAGCAACCTCTGAACTCTTTCTTTAATTTCATATCTGGCTTCTGCTTAATCAAAACAATCTCTTCCCCCCATTAAAAGCCACTTTGGCTTAGATCTATAGAAAACCCAAAGTGCAAGGTCGGAGCAGGAGCTGTTACTAGAAAAAAATGCCATTTCATGAACATAGGGGCTACACTGTCACCACAGTATGGCATTCCTCATATTAAATTTCATTAATTTGTGAGGTAATAAAACTCCATATTCTGCCTTTCGCTCAGGAATTAAGAGCCTTCATGCCAAACCATAGAGCTTTTTGTGTCTTTCAAAAAGTAGGAACCCAGCAGCATGAATACCTCCTCGCTATAAGCAACAAACCAGTATGGTTTATAGGTCTAATTACAGCCTATTTTTGAAGTTTTTTCACAGAAGTACAGATTTCCATAGCGGCATTGGTTAGTGATGCTTTAGAGTGGGATTAACAAGAAATTGCTCATTTATCAAAAGCAAGATGAAGGTGGCATTTTAGTTCCTTTCACATGGGCAATACTTGTAGGAGCAAGACCCTGCGGTTCTGTCAGTGAGATAAATTCTTTCCCATTTTTCACAAGTGTTTTGGTGGGCTGGAGGATGAAACCGTTAAAGTGAGAAAACTTTAAAGTGATCACAAGAAGAAGGAGGCATATACATAGCACAGGGTAACCACCGCAACACCCAGAAACATTTCAGATTCAGTTAGCACTTCCTCGTGTTCCTACAATTTCAGGGCTTCACACGTGAAGTAAACAGTGAGACATGGAGTTTAAAGCCTAGAAAAAAGAAAAAGCATTACCATAATATATAATTTAACCTTCAAAGAAATGCCAGATTTTCATTTCTTTTTCATATCAGATTTTCATACTTTTGCTTAGGGTTAGGGTGAGTAAACATTTCTAACTTCGGAGACATTATACCCATAACAAAGTTCCCATATTTTTAAAGGGTATTATAGAGAAACTCATCCGGGGATCTTACACTGTGCAAGCAAAGAGCTTCCATTCAGATTCACTAAATTGCAGGGGTTTTAGTGAAGTCCCCTGAAGCAGCTGCAATCAGCCCCTTTCTTCCTAAATTGAAGGACCTATAATTTATAGTTGAAACACATCACTCTCTGAGGGTGCATTCACTCTGGAATGTCAAAATACATCTTTTTAATGAAAATTCCAACAGTGGAGCACTGAGCTGAGTTACACTGCTTAAGGCCACAATAATCTTTTGCCTTGATAGGATCAGTGACCAAAACTAAATATTGAACACTGTGCATGAAAATAAGTGTCCATTTCAGGAGTCAGTTTTATAGCTCAAAGCAATATTTCAACATATTTGTATTCTGCTCTGGAATTTCTTGTTCTGCTTCAGTTTTGCATTCTTTTTTTCCATTCATGGAGCAAAATTCCATGTAGATGTACTCTGCTCTTTCTTGAGGGAAGCAAATACATTTTTAATTATTTTAGCAAACTAGTGACAATGCTGAGGCAGAAATAACCTCTGTACTAATACCAAGTTCAGTGGCCCTTTCACGGCAGCTGTTAACACCTCTTCTCACTGCCAGAAACTTCCGGATGGTGACTTGGAACAGAGTCTTTCCATTTCACAGCGAGATCAGCAGTTCTAATTCTTTCTGTTGGAGCAAGACAACAGTGTTTTAGTCCAGGAGGATTAAAAAAAAAACAACAAAAAAAAAAAAAAAAACCAAAACAAACAAAAAACCCCAAACAAACCAGAAAAACAAATATTAAAATTATGAAGTGAAAAACTCTTCACTGAAAATCAATACAAACCAATACATTCCTTTTCTAAAACCAAGGAAGAAAATTAAGTTGAATGAGAGCCCACAGAGTAAAAGGAAGCAGACAAAATCCTGGGAGGAAATATCAGGGTGGAGGAGCAGCAAGAGTGTGAGTACGCACCAGGAGCTGAGGGAATCAATAAGAAAGTTATGATTCAGTTGAGATACACAAATCACATGCCATAAGCCAAGTCCAGCTCCAGACAGATGAAAATGAAGACAAGAAGATATCAAAGTGGAAAGAAAGAGGGGGAGAGAGCAAAAGAGGGAATTCACAGAGATTATTTTACATGAAACTTCGCATAGTTTATTCGAAAAAATAAATGATAGTCTGCAGCTAAGTAATTGTCAGCTGCAAAGTTCATCTGCTATGGCTCAGATTTGCCCTTGCATATTTTAGCAATTTTATTTAAAACCTTACATAATTCTAAGTAGTTCTGCTAATATGTTTCTGCTCCAATGTCAGGCAATGAAACATGGTCTTACTCAGACCTCTAAAAGAACCAGTAAGTTCCACAAAGTGTGTACTATCAAAAGGCCAAAGCCATAAAACTTGTGATTGTCTTATACAACGTGAGCAGAGCTTTAGAGAGTGTACTATGGGGAATAATCCTGTGCTGGCAAGGAGATACACGAGATGACTTAATCAGCCTTCTCTATCAATTTCTATGACATTATCAGTGCAGTACCCGACCTCGTTAATCATGTCTGCTGCCACACAGGTAGTTTAAAGTCCTTTTAATGTTTTCAAATAACCAAGGAGGTAAAAGATGGCTGTACCATTAGACCATCTGATCTTACCCCTTGATGCAGGACAAAAAATTTCTTCTCTTATTCCTTCCTTGTTTACGAAATTCCAATCAATAATCAACATTTATGCAGGGATTATCTACCTCCCCATGGTCAAGCATATAGGACTTGACTCCCCTATAAAAAGGGCTGGAAGAAACTGGGGCAAAAATCATTCCCTTATCCCAATCAGCACTGGTTTCTCAAGCTGAGCAGCCCCAGTAAACCAAGCCAGTTGTTCCTGTGCAAGGGAAAACAGAACATGTCGGTAAAACATGGTACACAAAAGGCTTAAAGGATGTCTCTCCTCTTCAGTTCATTTGAATTATTTCACACATTTATGCAAGCTAGAAAGATACCTTCTCAAGCCTATCAGTCCTGTACGATTCCAACACCTGCAAGGGATTTCTCATTTATAGTATTTGCTACATTTTAACGTTTCTGTGGATGTTCACCTCTACTGTTACCCAAACGTCTGCAGGAAGCAAAAGACGAACAGCTGTACAGATACTCATGGGACAGTTCTCATAAAGGGACAGTTCTCATAAAGGGACACAGGTGGCTGTCCTGACTTCTGTCACTACATCAGCAGAAAAAGTGACTTCCAAAGGGCGTGAACCACAGAACAGAAATACCAAATTCTGAACTTATTTATTCCTGATGGAATTTGTTCAGGTGGAAGCGTTTCAGTGTTGAGATCATGTTCACCTGTTCATAGGACAGAGCTAGACTAAACCCAACAGAATGAAACACGTCTGTTGCCTGGGATCATGCAAATGGAGCAGAGAAGAAAATTTGTCAAATTATCATCTTTGATAGTTCACCTACAGCCATAACCACTCACTTCTCAATTCTGTTTGGAATTGTCTCCTTCCATTAATACAAATTTTCCCTAATAGCCTCTATCACGGAATTATTTTGCCCTCACACTCCATGATTCAACTCCCCCACATCCTGAAAGGAAAACAGCTGTCTACTCCCAAACTGCTTTACTGATCCAGCAGAACTACTGTAAGCAAGTCTGAAATTCTTGTTGTTTTATTTGGAGACCTAGGGAAGATTATGGAGTAAAGCATCCTCAGCTTAAGCCTCCAGGGGCACAATATTGATTCCTTACAACCACAGCAAGTTACAAAACATCTGACATGTGCAGTTCTTGGTGGATCAGCTGCCTTGCCAAGTAAGCAAAGAGGAGATTAAATTAAAGAATAGAACTCAAAATATGAAATATCCTCCACTGTTCCAGGATCCTTTCCCTCACTGGTTGCAAGTGAAGGCAGAAAGATGATTTCCCCACAGATGGTTCTTTGAGAGCTGGGTGTGCAGCTAGCTGATGCTCAAGCGTGTTTCTTAAAATCACAGCAGAGATGGGGGAGAACTGAAATGAGGGCAAAAGGGAGAGTTGCTGAGAACAGTGGGTGATTTGGGGCCACAAAGGGACTTTGTAATCTACAGAGAGTGGGGTTTCTCCTTGGGAAGTGGATGGGAGGCGAGGGGAGTGAGATGGAGAAGGGAAAAGGTTTTATAGTTCCTTCAAAGTAATTAAAAAATTGAAAAACAAACAGACGAAACAATAAACAGCCAAACTTAAAATATGTGAAATCTAAAGACAACAAATATTTCAAGAATTTGTGATATCTCCCTCTGCAGTTCATGATAATCTCTGTCACTGAAAACATAAATACTAGGTGAACAGAAAGGACAACAGTAAAACGGTTTTCCCCCCTGAAAAATATACCTGCTCAGTATGCATTTTAGGTTTGTTCACCACAGATTTATTGAGGGTATACAAGTGGTCTGACAGTTAACTAATTAGAACAAAAATTATTCCACATAAAAAAGCATCCTTATCAGTATTTTAACACCTGATAAATCCCTAGAAAATATGTTAATTAAAAAGGACTAAGCCAACTGAAAGTGAAGATGGTATTTCACTTTTGATATATTGCTAGGGTAGGGTTGTGTCTTTTTTCTTAAGTTCACTGTAGATGCCTTCTTACTTATGCGATATATTAAAAAACATACTTTATTTCCTAACTAGCAGACCATACTGTCTTTATTAAAGACTGCTCCTCTGACAATACCATTTTTTCACTTGTTTAACCTCCTTTTTGAAAAGTTACTGAAAGTGCACAAAGATCACTTGAAATACGGTTCAGTAGATCTCACTCTCATAACTGTTACTGTATTTCCCCAAGAGACAAATGAGAGGAAAGTTAGATTTCATGTAGTACACTGTGTGGCAAAACGAAGAGCATAATAATTAAAAAAGGCTTTATATTGTAAGAGAATCTTAAAATGGTCTCAAAAGAACTGGAAGAATGCCATAAATCCCTTCTAGTGAACAAGGTTGTCTTTAATAAAAAGTTGCCTAAAATTTGCCAAATTAGTCGTAAGCCCCTTCCTGCTTCTTTTAAACCTAATGAGAATCAAAAACTGGGGAAAAAAAAAAATACATTTTGGGAGCAAATAACCAGAACAGCTTTTGAACATGAGAAATACTATAGTTGCCCAACTGTCAGGCGGATCTGCATATATCAGTGGTCTTCATAGATAGTGACCTGTCTTTCTGATCCACTTGCTTCAACTACCTTCCTTTGGCTTGTCATCTGTAAATAACACCACTGAATTACTTTACCTCCTTGACAGGGTGTTGTTAAGATTAATTAGTTAATGTCTGGAAAGTATTAGAAAGATAAGCATTGTAAAAGCACTAACTAGCATCTGAGAGCTACAGAAAGGCAAAGACCTTTGTTATCATCAATCCAACAGTCAGAACAGTAATACTATAAAAAGCAATATCTTGGAATTCCAAGGGAAAGAGAGCACAAGAACAGAGGAGGGAAAACCTGCAAAGGATTGATTCTTAGTTGAGAGAGATTCTGGACATTGGCTTGTGTTCTCATTAAAGCTAGAAGAATAAGAAGTTCTGCCAGACATATAATGTAATATAAAAAGTATTTTAAAACAGAAGTATTCCTTTCCACAAAATGCATTTTCCAAACCTATTCTTGTGCTCTTCTCACTTTCTCATTAGAGCTCTCTGTCCTGCTTGCTTACAAAAACGTACACTCACTAGTTTTCTTTTTACCTTTCTTCTTAGTCTGGCCATGACAATTCATTTCTGTCTCTTGTATTACCACATCCCATATCTCATAGCTACAGATTGGGCAGAGAAGAGATTCAGGGCAGCCCTGTGGAGAAGGACTTCGGGGTGTTGGTCAATGAGAAACTTAACATGAGCTGGCAGTGTGCGCTTGCAGCCCAGAAAGCCAACCGTATCCTGGGCTGCATCAAAAGGAGCGTGACCAGCAGGTTGAAGATGATCCTGCCCCTCTACTCTGCTCTCGTGAGACCTCACTTGGAGTATTGTGTGCAGTTCTGGTGTCCTCAACGTAAAAAGGACATGGAACTGTTGGAACAAGTGCAGAGGAGGGCCACGAGGATGATCAGGGGACTGGAGCACCTCCTGTACGAAGACAGGCTGAGAAAGTTGGGGCTGTTCAGCCTGCAGAAGAGAAGCTGCGTGAAGATCTCATAGCAGCCTTCCAGTATCTGAAGGGGGCCTATAGGAATGCTGGGGAGGGACTCTTCATGAGGGACTGTAGTGATAGGACAAGAGGTAATGGGTTTAAACTTAAACAGGGGAAGTTAGATTGGATATAAGGAAGAAGTTCTTTACCATGAGAGTGGTGAGGCACTGGAATGGGTTGCCCAGGGAAGCTGTGAATGCTCCATCGTGGGCGGTGTTCAAGGCCAGGTTGGACAGAGCCTTAGGTGACACGGTTTAGTGGGAGGTGCCCCTGCCCATGGCAGGGGGGCTGGAACTCGATGATCTTGAGGTCCTTTCCAACCCTAACTATTCTATGATTCTACAATATCAAGATTAAATGCAAGGGAGATTTCCTGCCAAAACAGAAATTAATTCCTTCATGGACTGAACCTGTCTGCCTAGAGGTATAATGGCATTGAAAACAATAATCCTACAATGTCACTATTGCTCTAGAAAATCCACTCCTTCCCTTCAAATATTTATTTTCTTCTTATCTTCAAACTAGCATTCAAAGGGTGGGAATTTAACACTCTGCCCTCATTTGCCAAAAACAAAGCCCCTGAAGGGGAGACAATTTCAAAGATAAAGAAGGCTAAGGGGCAGTTTCCCATAACAGCATGCAGGAGGCCAAGTTTCAGTTGCAGGACAGGGGCATGAAAGTACTGTAACAACATGATAGTGGGGCTGATGCTCCAGGAGCATTCTCTCACAGTGGTCCAGTGGCAAATATACCAGTACATGCACACAGAATTGCAAATTTTGCAAGTTCACAGCCAGTCTTGCTGCTTTTGATGTTTTCCTTAATTCTCCAAACTACTGTTAAGTCATTTTAACTACTGTTAAGATGATTTTCATTTCGGACAGTGAAATTTCTCACTCTTCCCAACATGGTGAATGGTTTTAAAATATGAATTCCAGCCAACCAAAAAGAGTAAAGGAACTAAGTTCATTATCTTTAATGCACTGTTTTTCATGGTTATATGGCATACACAGATACGTATACACATGCTCAAACCCACACACAAACCAGTCTCACACAGGCAAAGGATTTTTTCCTTTCTTTCCCAAGTACATTAATATGAAAGAAAAGAGCAGCCAAGAATCATCATCTTCCACTTTTTCACTGCAGCCTCCATCTAATTTAATGAAACACAGCAGCATCTGATGCTCTCAGATTGTATATCCATTTAGTAATTAGTAAGCAGAAAGACGTATTTCAGGACAATGAAGAAATGGAGAACTAGAACTTGATCTCGTAAAAATCAGCCAGTGCATTTGGATGCTTTGCCACCTCATCAAGAAAGAGTGGTTACGTGTATTTTATGTAAAGAAATGAAAAAGCAGTAGGAAAATGCTGGGAAATTTGTCCCAGAAATACACTAAATAAGGCATATTGTTTTGTTTTCTTCTTTTTACTAATGCCATAAGGAGAAAAGAGCCAGCCTTCATGGCTATATACTCAGATTTCCAGCAGCAAATAGGCACTAGTAAATGAAAAGCATCTTTTGCACTTGGTTGTTAAAAAGCTTTCAAGGCCTAACCTTGGAATTTTTTCCACTAGTGCACAGGAAAAAAAAAAAAGTGAGTATGACTGTCTACATATGAATATGAATTTTACTCAAGCATACTTTAAATCCACTCAAAATATATAGCATTTATTGTATACTGGTGATTGAGTAAACAGATTTTGGTGCTTTATTAAATTCGGAATTTTATCAACAACTAAATATAACATTATAATAGGGTACTTTTGACAATAAAACACACAATCTGACAAAAACTAGACTTCTTTAAAAAGATTTAGTTTCCTTGAGTTCACTGGCATCAGTTATGCCCCTACACCTACCCTATTTTTCCTTTTCTAAGAACACCACACCAGGCTACAATCAGTCAACTCATCATGTCTGTTTCCTTTAAATATTGATAAATTCAATTTGTATCATTTCTACAGACCTCTCTATGTTCCTAAATTTGTAACAAATACCTGCATATAACAAAGAATTCAAAGTGTCTTGCTAAGACACATGCCTGTGAGTTGCTCTTGGAAAGGCAGGACAGTACTATGTAATCTTGCCAGCTTCTTCACTAGCATCAAATTCATGCCTGCCTTGTGTTCTCTTCCCAAATACAGAGCAGAAATTCACTGAATGTTTTTCTTTTTCATAACAGGTAATTTCATTCATCCCATTTAGTAGTCAGCCACTGCTATTTCTCCTTTAATGAAAGGGACCTCATGGAATGCGATCTTCAGCTTGGGTTAATCAGCCCAACTTCACTGAATTAAACCAGCTGTTTCAGAATGCAGCTCTTCTCATTCAGAAAGGATGCACAATTCCACCTCCTAAGCAAACCAATAGCACTCACTAGGAGTCCTTTTAGTATAAGCTTTAGAGCAAGTCAATATAGTGACCGTATAGCACAGACCAACGTATACTGGGGAAAATGCGTGCTCACTTGCACAGACAGATGTACTAGATGTAGCTACAGGGACATTCTGTTGTTTTCCTACTAGTATATCTGTGGTATAAGTAAAGAAAGAGCTGCAATCTTCAAGAAGAAAGCAAGAAACATGACTAAGTGACAGCCTTCCAGCATTAACTCCTGAGGCACAATTATCCCAGAGGAGAAAAATCTGGAACTCATAAAAAGCATTAGCTACCAAATATGTGACCACAGAAATTGCCAACACCAACTATTTGACCACAGAATCCAGGATACACTAACCACAGCCGTTCCCAGTTTGAAGCCAGAAATATTAATGTAATATATCTAAAATAGTTCAATGTATCACATGGCAAATCCCAGCAAGGGAAGGACAGCTTCGCTTGCCTTCCTCCACCAGGGAGCGGGCGACTGAGCAAGACTCTGGCTGCCAGCGCATTCCTGGGGACTGGCAGCATGGGCTGTCTCGCTGGGCCTGAGCTCTGGCCAGCTGGCAGGAGCCACAGCCCACTTTCCGCTTCCCTCTCTTCTGAGTTCCTTTAGCTTTTTAGGAAATTATTCTCAAGTCCTTCCCTCCACCCAGATTAGTCCTTGGCAGTCAGGGGAAAATCAAAACCCAAAAATACACCGGAAGGAATATAAAAGGCCTGATCTTATGACATGGCATTTTTAAACATTTAACTGCAAGAGACTGAGAAATCTGCCTTCACAGAACAATCAGGACAATCAGATGTCAAACTCTGTTTCACCTTATATAATGGTTGAGGTAGTGGGACAAACCTATTTCCTTTTAAATTCCATGAAGCAGCATATTCAGGCTGGTTCTCTCCTTTTTCTTCAACATATCTGCATTTTTTAATAAAATGGAAAAGAACCACCCACATCAGGCCAGCCACCTTCAACTACAGGACACCATGTAAGAGTCCAGAGAAGACTGATCACTTACACACTCCCCACTTCCTACTCTGGGCTTCTCCCCTTGTTACTCTCTACAAGTCAGAGAGAGAAGCACACAGCATGCACAGCAGATGAAACATGAAATGCCAACATCAAGTGGATGAGAAACAGTGAGGAACAGTGAGAATTCTAGAGCTGGACTAGTTTGAAAGCCAGACACAGCTGAATTTTGTACCTAAAGGGCACCTGCTAGAGTTGCTGATCAATGTTATTAATCAGGGAATAACCCAAGCCAAGGAATTGCACACAGGTTGTCAGGACAGTCCCAGCACCCCTCTTCTCCCAAGGCCTTTGTGCTACCAGCATTGCACTCCCAAGATTTCCTACTGAACTCCAGCATTAGCCTGCACTGGAGGAAGCAAATGAAACACACAGTGAGCACTATCGGCATAGCCCAGCTTTAATCCCAGATTAAAATTAATTAATTTTGGTACGTGAATCTTTATATGTTAGTACAGAAGACTGATGGCTTGGGTTTTTTTAAATAAAGTAAGTCATCCTGCATAACAGCTGTAGATAAATTATTCCAGCTGAGAAAGCCCAAGAGGTGAGGCAAGCTTTACTGATCACATTTCAATACCTATGAATAAGGCCAGCCTTGTCTTCACCACCTTGTGGCATTTTAATTTCCCAAAAATATCTATCTGTTCATGCAGTTCAACCACATGTGTAAGAATATCTGCAAAAGCAACACTCACTGACTCCTAATGCATTTGCAGGAGCCACCTTTGACATTCTGCTATTTCCCAGCTAAGCAGTGAATTAATTGTTTTCATACTCCTGTCTTGACAGGCAAAACAGATATTTGTTTAAGATGTGTTAGTTCAATTTAGTTAATACAAAATACCTAAAACCCACCATTAGGCTACTAGCACACAAGTATCCCTCTTAACTGGCTGCCACCATCAATACCTGTTTTTTAATGCAGTCTTGTTGAGAATTGAAAATACAGAATCACTTTTTATGGTGTTTTTATATGTTGACTGCAGGGATAAGATACAGACTGATTTCCTAGCCCCGTATCAGTAGTGAGAGAGTAGCTTACTCATGTAACACGTTATCTTTTTTCTCTTCAACAGCCACTTGTCAGTGACCACGTCTGAGAAGAGCATCACGGAAGACTGTCAGAGTGCTTGGCAGTAGCATATGTTGAAGCGCTTGAGATTTGGGGGAGGTTTTAGTTATTCAGGCAGAGGAAGCTGACTGTAAAATGGCAACAGAAACCTGAGGAGAAACGTGAAAGACATCCATTTTTCAACAGAGTACAGTAAGAAAGCAGTAACACAGAACTGGCACTGCCAGTATAACCTGCAGAGACAAGCACGTAACAACTGGGATCGAAACACTCCAGCAGACACTATTAAATGACCCAGTGCTAACCCTGGACAAGGCGTGTGGAACTTGCCGCACAAAACAAGCTGGTTTCTGGAAGAGAGATGGTGCTCTACCATTACAGATTTATCAAAAATCCAAAACACTCTGAAAAAGTGACTGAGTTGAAAAGATTTATAGATTTCAAAGTCAGAATTACAAAACATATGTTGTAGCCATCACTAACTGCAAAAGTGCTCAGAATATGGGGGAAAAGATGCAAGAACTATGAAGAGTTTCAACACTCACTATGAAGCTAATGAGGGACAGCTTAACACACACAGAGTTAACAAACTGACAATACCCATCATTATCTGAAAGCAATTATCCAGAGAAGATAGGATCTCAGAGAAAGATTAACGAACTACCCATTAGAAAACAATACAAGCCATTTTTCCTCTTCCTATTGGAAACAAGCATAAAAGCTAACAGGATGGTACAAAAGAAAAAAATATAATGCTCTTACTTGTCTAAGAAAAATCTTAAGCAATAGAAAATTAATGGTTAAAGACTCAGGACTCCGGTTAAGGAAGTATGTGTATGAGTCAACAAGAAACGGAGAAGATGTAATGTGTGGCCATCTTAAATACAAGTAGCAACTGCTGCACTGAAAAGGGTGCTATACCTCTTAGCAACAGCACAAACTGGAAAAGAGGGGCAATAAAGCAATTCAGGAAAAAGCTGCTTACTTTTGCAAGGACTTAGGAAATCTTTTGAATGAGAAATAGAGCCCAGAAAGTCTTCCCTATTCATATCAGAAGGATCTGATCTCAAGAAAAAGGTAGGCACGTTATTCTGAGAACCCCATACTGAGTAAAGATCTCAACAGAATGGGTACCTTTGCAGGTCACTGTCGTAGAAAAACAGACATTTTGTTTCTGAAAAGATACAGAAGAATCAAATAAAAATGTACAAAGTATTATTTTTTCTAAAGTAGAAGCTTTTACAAGATAAAGCTGATACAGAATTATTAGGAAAAAGAATAACAGATCTGCAAGTTTTTATTGTAAAAATCAAAACCTGTCATCGTGCTCTTCAGAGAACCTCTTTCCCAGACTCCGACTTGGGTTTTATACAGCTTCCATATCGTTTCACCCGCAAAACCAAAAGGTGCATACGGAAATACTTGCTACGCAGAAAACATTAATGATATGAGGGAAAGTGACAGAAGGGTACAAGGAAAAGCTGTATTAATACTCTGAGCCCCTGCTCTTTCCAGCAACACTTCTCTTTGAGTTCCCCTACTACTTCTTCTACTACTACTTATTCTACTACTTCCCTTACTACTCCCTTACAGTTACAAACAGGCTGGCAATAGCAACCTGAGAAGATACCAGTATACCTGCTCCATGCTGTAAAGGAAAAGAAATACACATTCCCTGAAGCAGCAAACTGCATAGGGGCTGCTTTTTTTTCTTTCCCTCCCTATCCAGACCTGAATCTAACAGGAATATCAGATTTGCAGTCTGGAGGAAAGGCTGAGTTGTGGTAGACTGTACTAGTACTAGTCACATGGTAAAATTTTCTACAGTGCAAATAAAGGCATGGCAGTTTGTCCTTATATTCTGTTCTTTGTTAAATACTTGCAGCCAGAGAGCCCAGCATGCTTTTGCTTAAATATTAAAAAAAACCCCAGAGCTCAGCTGTTATAATAGAGGAGTTGGAGGAGGTGAAATTCCCTGGTACCTCTGAAACGTAGCAGTTGTTCTAACTAACAAAGGTTAATAAAAGCAAAATGCTTTCAAATATAAAAGCTTTAGATTTATTGTCTTCATGCTGTGTGCCAGCTAACCTGATCATGCAGCCATGTAAGTAAAAAATAATGATTTGCAGTTGCACCTTCTCAGATGATGAGGCAAAGGATCATGGAAAGGAACACAAGCAACTTTTGCTGAAAACAGAGACTCTACCTAATGGGCAAAGGATGAGCAAAACCTCTATAATGGAGTTATCCAAACAAAAACTCTCAGCCTCTAAAACAGCATGACAATGTAATAGCTTTTCCTCTCACAGCATTCCTATAAAAGAGAAAAACAAACAAAAAAAACCAAAAAAACTTCCCAAACTTGATTACTGTGTAATAATTAATCCCAGGATCCCACCTGATGAGAATGCCAAAATTGCCTGAACTTTTCCTACCCAAAATTAACTGCAGAACAAGTAGTACTGAAGTCCAGTTGTCCAAGATTTTTTTATTGTTAAAATACACTCTAATTATTGTTTTATTCTCCAACTTTCTGAATAGCTGGCTACAGTGATGGAAATTCTCCATCATGTTTATCTGTTCCTGGATCCTTGTTATTAGTCCTTGTAAAAGCAAACCAGCATTATCACATTCTAAACACCTAAACAATCAGTGTCCCAGGAAACCAACACGTATGCTACAGACTACTGTGAAAGAATGATCATAATAGAAAACACACTAGTTGTTTTGTTGTTGTTTGTTTGTTTTTCCCAGATACTCACTTTTAACAAGTCCTATGGAAAAGCCACTTTGGAATATCAATTAGGAAAAAAAAAAAACAAAAGGTAATGCTGCTGAGCTGACATCTGGTTTCTATGCAGCTGGAGAGAGGAAAACATTCACCTGTGCACAGTCAAACAATAAAAAGCATATGTGTTCCAGTATTTTTTATGTTTACAAGGAGAGTTCAAGGAAAGGTGGGCTTAGAATGGAAGGAAAGCAAGGAAGAGCAGCAGGTTTGAAACAGGAAAACTGCTCTTTTAAAAGAAAGAGACAATTCCCCTTGATGGCATATTACACATATTCAGACCAAGAAGTGGATTGATTCTGCAAGGTGTTAAGTGTTCTGGCTTGGTTCCAACAAACCACTTCATCACATACTTAACTTGAACTACATCCACAGACCTGCAGGACATCAATTAAGCTGATCTTAAAAAGACTACTTGAAAATGCTTGAAGCCACATTCTTCTAACTCCTGTTGGATGCGAGTGAATCAGCAGCTGTTAAAGCCTCCTGTTATTTGACAGGTAAAAGCAAAAACTGCTAGAGCTAGAGCAGAGGGAAATTTAATTTTAAAATGGTCTTCCTTCAAAACCAGGTTTCATGAAAGTTTTATATTTCTCATTAATATTAAAAATTCCAAAAACATTGCTTCCCTCCTAATTCTCCTGTTGCTAAGCACAACAGGAAAAAATAATAGCTCCCACTCTCTTTTCTCCCTCTCTTTCTTCCCCAATTATCCATTTACATTTTCTTCTTGCTTTTTCATTCTATAACTTCGGGTTTTTATTTCTCAGTGTTGAGGAATTAAAACAGCAAGGAAAAAAGTGATGGGGAAAAACTATTAATTCTATGATGAGAAAGAAAGAAAAAGAAAAAAGAGGAAGGCATTAAAAAGTCTATACAATATATTTAAAGGTTTGAAATAAATAAATAAAAAAAAGTAGCCTAACTAAATGAAATATTTTTGCTTTAGGTGTGAATATGTGTGAGATTGCAATTTTCTGATTTTTTTGAAGCTGTCTTTGTAATCAAATTCAGCGCTAGTTTAAAATAAAACAGCACTCTGAAATACCAAAGCTCCAGAACAAATACAAGTAGCAGGAGAATTGCAAATGCAAGTGTAACAAGGGAGCCAAGTTTATCTGACCCTCAGCCCAGGGAATCCTGCTTTCTGCTAACCAGTGCCCCTTCCTCCTAAAACTGTGCTAATACTGCTGCAAGACAGCTGGTGCAGAAACCACCCGCTGAAGGTAGATATGCTGGCTCTTACACTTCTGTTGCTACACCTAGATGAAGCGAGGGGGGTTGCATAGCAATGATTTCACCATACTAGTACATGCACCATACCAGCCGGTACTTCAGGGGCAACAGTCCTCAACGTCCTAAATGTGCTCCCCACACCTAGCAAAAGGACTGCTGGGTCTATGTATTGATTTGTTTATCCAAAATCTTCTCAATACTAACTTCAACAAAGGCAGCTGACAACGAGCAAAGCTTCTCATTTTTTGTTTTTGTTTTTGTTTTTTTTGGGGGGACGGACGGACGAGGGGGGAAGGAGGATAATAGCCTGGCTATTTTCCACAACTATGTTTCCATGTGAATTCTTGCATCTGCATGGTACCACTTTATTTACCATTAGACTCAATTATCAAAAAACATATTGTGTGCAATTCAAAGTAGCTGAATTTTTTGCTGTCTAACAGAGTGAAGCTGTCACAGCCAAGCTGAAAGACCATGCACTGGACTTTCAGCGTTTGTTGCTATCACTTGCAGATCTACACAGCCACAATGCACATTCACTTTAGCGAGAAGTACTGAAGTTTTTCGAGTACACCTCTCATCCACCTGTGAAGTCCACACATTACCATCGAAGTGATGAAACACACTTTGACTGCAATGGTGAAAGCCAGTTCTTATATCTTATTTATGACTATGTAAACCTCAGCCATTTTACAGCAGAAAGGTTAAACATGGGTGCAAAGATCTAGACCATCACATTGCTTTCTTTCTGACACCCATTTGGAAATGTCATCCCTTTCTTCACTGCTTGGTTGTTAATCAATGTTGAGAAATACAAAAGCAAGGCTAGAAAAGAAAAGCAAGGCTAGAGTATTCTCTGAAATACTGCCCTTTTTTTGAACTAGATTACATCATTTGCATGTTTATTCCTGTCTGGAAGAAAAGTTTATCACTCACTCACTCTCAAATTATTAATATGCTACACCCCTGCAATGCTACCTGCTCATCAGCTCACTAAAACCAAGACCCTCAACCTGGGGAACATTCCCAGCAACAGATCAGGGGGATTTGGAAGAAGCAATCCCTCCTAATTCCCCAACCTGTGGGCTGACAGCAGTGCAGCACTGCAGCAGCCAGCACTGCAGTCCTGAGGACTGCTATACCTGCTGCATCCCAGTGCAAGTGTTGTGGAGTAGCCAGAAAACACACACTGCATGGGGCCTGCTGGCAGAAACCTGGCTCCTTGACTGATACCTGCTTTGGAACCCTGGCTGTCTTGAACAATTTAATATTAGGTAAACCCTGCAGAGACAGATAGAGCATGCAGAGGATTACTGAACCTGTGTATGGATTAGGGAACAGCTCCTACACAACACTGCAAAAGTCTGTAGCCAAAGTCTTTTGAGCCTAAGTACATTTATATGAACCCACAATAGAAAAATTTTCAAAGGATGCATTTAGCAGCAAAACAGATGCAACTACTGGACTTTCCTATATGCCCTTTTACCCATCTAGACTATAGAGGTGTACTGAACTATCTACTTTCTTCTTTCAAATACTTCATGTCTCCACAAGAAACATGAAGCTCATAACCTTCTCTTCTACAAAGCTCATGCACTATCTTTCTTGAACGATCCAGGTATGAAAACCCTACTGGTTTTATGATTCATTCATTGTATTCATTTCTTGTTCCATTAGACAGTTTTACCAGCTGATGATTTAGTTAAGTGATCTGTACTTTTTCAAGATGTAAAAGCCACTCCTTTATCGTAAGGTAAAATGGCTGCCAAGATTATTTCTGACGCTATCAGTTCTCCATCAGAATGTACAAATCACCCTATTTAATTTCTTCTGCTATGACAAAATTATAGTTTTGACATGGTGCATTGAGCAGTCTAATCCCCAGCCATAACAGCTGCACCAAACACATACCCATTCACCTTGCACAGGGAAGTAAGACACAGCACTTCCAGAAGGCTCATTATCTAGGCTCAAGGGGCAAATGGCAGTTCCAAATCCCAGACAATGTGCTAATAAAATATGAGCTACACTGCATGTAGCTATACAGATTTCCAAGAACTCTTAAACCCATCCTCCTCCACATAGTGGTTGGAGACAGGCTAGTGCACAGCACAGATAAACATTAGATGACTCTGGAATTACTGCCACCAAGTGCTCTGCATGGCTGGTGTATCTTCCGTGTCACTTACAAAGCAGCAGGCATCTCCTCTTGTTGCTGATGCAGAATGCTTCCAATCTCTCAGCATGTCTTTCTCAGCCACTTGCTCCCAAAACTTAAAAGGAAAACAGTGCGCACTTAATTTGAAAAATGCTTTGCAGATTTCGTAGCAGAAGGGGTCGGGTAGTTTGGAGGGGGTAAAAGAAACTGTTTCACAGTGTTATTGAGGCCATGTGTGACGGGCTAAACAAAACCTTCAGGCAATTCTGTCACAAGTTATTTTCACTTCTTGCAATTTGCACAACCAAGTGGGTGGCCATATGTCTATCCCTTTTCCTTGTTTTTCAACAAATGAAAAGGGGAGGATTTAAAATTTCTTTAATAGTTTAGCTTATAGCAGTTGTGCCTTTATTGTTTTCAGATTGACTGTGTGCAACTGAACAAGTTTCCTTATTAAACACAAAAGTAGATGATGATCATGCTGATGAGGCCCCTTGTACGTGTGGATTATTTCTACGCATCAGGCTATACTTATCTTTCATTCTGCTAAGAAAAAGGTCATGTACTGTCTTACACACATCATGGACCCAGAGTGTAAATGCAGAGCTAAAACACCAGCCTTTGTCAAAGATACTCAAGCAAAAATAAACGGAACCTGAACAAAGCCAACAGTAAAAATAACAAGCAAGTCTCATTCCTCTTTCCTTTTCATACTTGAGTATGAAAAAAAGAAAGGCCAAGATTGCGATAAACATAAATAGGGTATTTGCTCCCCATACTTCAAGCATAGTATAGGACAAGGCTAGGGCTGTGTTCACAATCTGTATAGTCTAAGATGAAAGGTTACCCAACAGAAGTCTTGGTCTTGATGGCATACACAGTGTTGGGACTGTACGTCAAATAGGAGGTTTGGGAAAAGAGCCTCAGAGAAACATAAAAGAGCTTCATGTCTCCAGCCTGCCTCACAGCTCAACCGATTAAAATGTTTTTTTCCTTCTGTCTGCTGATTGACAGTATTATCTTCTCTGTTTCTGAGCATATTGAAGGTGCACAAGCATATATTTAACCCAGTGATCCAATCAAGCTCTCCCTGAGAAGCAGGAGTGTACCTGTACAATACTACGATTTCATTGCTTTACTCCTGATTTAAGCTTCTCAGCATTTCTGAGTGAGTAGAGTACACCATTTTTAACTCATTCTGAAGCAGCTATCCTAGACAGACAAGCAGTTCTTGGGGAGTTAAACTTTAAATTCATATAGATTTCTAATATCTGTTATAAAGAATTTCCAATGGAAAGCAAAAATACAGTTCATTAAAACTGTTCAGCATATCTATGAGATATTAAATCTGAGTCCTGGTAAAACAATCACTTACCCGATTCCCCATTTAGCTAAAAGCTAGTCAAGTCAAGCTGTACTCTGGGATAAGTATTGAGCATGCAATTCTTCAGAAAGGGGTCAATTCATACAACACAGTTCAGTCCCAGCATATTGCAAAGGTTTTGGATTGTAGTGTTACTCCCAAGGAGACTGCCTTCTTGAAACTTATATTCCAGCATGGCAAACATTTTACCTCAAAAAATGCAAAGGCTTTACTGAGTGAGCAATAAGTATATATACATATGCCAGGGAACAAAAAAGGAAGGTAGGTTGTTTGCTTCTCTTTCTCTACCCTGGTTCTACATTTTCCATCCACTTATCCAAATTTCAGCTTCTTTTCATGCTTCCCAGTCCCCATCTTGTTTTAATTTCTTTACCAAAGCAATGTCACTTCTATCTTCCCTCCAGAACACAACTCCCAAAGCACCCATCCTTCACAGGATTACTTTTTGTGTCCTAGTCTTGTTCCCTACCTTCACGTAATGTCTTCAACTACCTACACACCTTTTATTAAATCTTTATTTCCTAAATGCTAACCAATTTTGTCATCTCTACCTGTAACTCAATTTCCTAAACCATTCCAAGCTGGTCTTTATTGAGTTCTTAAAATGCTGCAACCAATTTCTAACAGTGATTTTTTTTTCTCAGTGCAGAACTGGTTTTCCAAGATTTCTTACTATTTATAATAGGTCATAACTCTTCTAAATCAGTACACTACACTGAAAATGTATAGCTGTTCTCTAAAAGTCATTACCAGTAAAACCATCCTGAACCCGCAATGCAAAAAATCAGTCACACAGTTTTACCTCCTTTTGACTGCTCTCACATTCTGTTCATTTGCTATCAGCCTCTACAACAAATTTTTGATCTAATACTGCTGCCTCCATTGGAAAGAAGAAAATGTATATATTTGCATACATATGTATGTATATAATTACAGATATATATACAAAGATAAAAAATAAAAAATTCGTGATAACTCAGTGTTATCAATAGTTCTTTCTAAAATTAAAGGTGTAAAAACCAATTTGTCATTCATTTCCAAGTCAAACTCCTGATCCACAATTTTGATTTGAGAGGAACTTACTAAGAAAAGCTGAGACCCAAGAGGTAGTTTTACAATGCATCTATGCATCAGAGAAATGAATTTGTTTTCATAATCAACTAGACGATGATGAATAAAATACCCTCACTTTTTCATCCATAAATGCAAAGTTCTTGAATAACCAGGCAGCCCTTTGTGTTCAGTAAATATGTCTGTGTTTTAACACTTAGCAACACAGTTAAATGGCAACACAGCAGTACCTCTACTGTGTTTGAGGAAACTCAAATCTGATATGAAAGATGCTGGCCAGGGCTACCAGGACTACCAGGAGAAGAGAGAACATTCTTCATGCTGGGACAAAAAGAATTTGGTTTGTCTGGCCTTTCCCCCCCGCAAAAAAATTGCATATGAATACCATCAGAGTAAACATCAATATGGGCAGAGAAGTGCTGAGGCCAAAGATCAATGTCAATGTAAAAGTAAACACGGGCAGGCCATGAATACATTTGGCTGTAAAGAAGAGAAGGCTGCAGGCTGCATGGTGACCTCATAGCAGTTTTCCAATATCTGAAGGGGGCCTATAAGGATGCTGGGGAGGGACTGTTCATCAGGGACTGTAGTGATAGGACATGGGGAAATGGGTTTAAACTTCAGCAGGGGAAGTTCAGGTTAGATATAAGGAAGAAGTTCTTTACAGTGAGTGTGGCAAGGCACTGGAACAGGTTTCCCAAAGTAGTGGTAAATCCTCCATTCCTTGCAGTGACTAAGTCCTGCATGGACAGAGCCTTGAGCTACATGATCTGGGGTGAGGAGTCCCTGCCCATGGCAGAGGGTTGGAACTAGATGATCATAAGGTCCTTCCCAACCCTAACCATTCTATGATTCTATGAAATGCAACAATACCATTTGAGGACAGCCTTCTAAAGGGGAAGTACCTGTTTCTGGCTGCATCACATCCCAAGGGCAAAACCTCTCAGAGCCTGCAGCCTGCTCCTCAGCAGGCAGGAGTTTGGAACTGGATGACCTTTAAGATCCCTTCCAACCCTAATCCTTCTATGATTCTGTGCAAGGAAATTAGCAAGCAGTAGATGATGGTCATAAGGATCTGAGTAACACCACCACTTTCTGAAGAGCTAAGTCTGTTAAACAAGTACACAACTCATCACTTATATTCTGCTTTGATTTAATGAACTAAATATTCCTGCCAAGGAGCAGAGAGATCTAATTCAAAGATTACTAGCTTTTTACATTTTACTTGGTCATTACTTCATCAGAATAGGAATTTTACTTTTGTTTCGCATTACCCCAGTAGATCATGGCATAAAGAAAAATGAAGTAAAACGAGAAATGAGTAGTAGAAACTTATATACCAACAAATCATTATATATTTCAGCAAATACACAAGATATTTGGAAGTCTCCTTCATTCCAAGCAGATGTAACTACGAAAAAGCAATGATGCAACATTCATTAATAAAACTTTCTTAGGAACCTGTTCTCATGGATACATTCAGCATCTGCAAGACACTCATGGCATACATATTTTTCTGTTCTCTCCTTTTTCCATTCACATTTGATATATACTGAAAACATGGTACTGAATAGGTGTAAACACACCGTGCTTCTTTCTCCTAAGTAAAACATACATATATGTAAATTATGAACAATCAAATATAATACAGCAAACTATGGCACAGACACTGTCACAAAGGAAATTCATTATATTACGTATCTCCTCTGGGGAATCCAGCTTAAAAGTTACTTGGGGAACAACAAATAATTGGCCAGGACTTCCAATAGTGATGTAATTTCACATTGGCCTATTTACAGTACCTATGGCAAGAAATAGTAGTGGTTCCTCTTCAAGGACCCATGTTTTAAGCAATATTTAGAGTAGAATATAAATTTAAACTGAGAAGTTTATAGTGGGCAACTATTCATCTGGCTAGTTTACACTTCAGATAATTATCTGTAAAATAGAGAGCAACATAACACACCAAGGGGCAGTGAGATAGCCAAAAGCTAAAAGGTTGAAGAAAATTAGGAAAGGTTAGGTTAGCCAGCGTTCCTCATCCTGGCTAACCTAGATAACATCTTCCAGGCATTAGCATGAAATTAAACAGAGAGGCTGAATTACTTCCAGTGCACAGATACTGCCCTGGTGAAATGTGACAGGTGACCTATAACATAAAAAATGCACTTAACTGTAAAAGTTAGAAAGTGAAGCTAAAAACAAGAAAAACAAAAGCTGTACTTGGATATGTAGTAAAAGACATACTGACATAATTAACGGGAGACTAAGGAACTGAAAAGCACTCATCCAAAAGCTGAACCATTAAGTTACAAAGAAGTCAACTTTTTTTTGGGGGGGGGGCTGGGAAATGGGGGGAGAAGGAAGAGAACAAAACACAAGCAATATGGATGAGCTCAATAACATTCAAAACAATGCTATTTATGAGAAAATACTCTGCTGCAGTGCCTGAAGCAAAGGTTTCGCAGTTTATTCCATCATTCCTCCAAACTCAGAGCCTTGACTACATTAGTGAGAACATTTACAAATTACTTCCTTGCCTTACAGTCCTTCAGCTCCACCAATGCCGAAGTTCGCTGACACAGTCAGTACATTAAACGCAGTGGCTCTGCTTAAGAAGAGAGCTCAAGATGATGAAGAATGAGTTGTGGCAATCGCCTCAAATCCAAGAAGGGTATTCTCAAGTGAGTGACACAAACTCTGCCTTTGTTCAAACAGGAATGAAGAGGAAAATTGCAGAAATTAACTTTAATAACAAGCAGTGATGAGAAATGTTAGGCCGTGCAAATATTCAATCTAAGCAACAGTAACTATAGGTGTGGTTTCAAATTTACGTCTACTCTTTAATAAAGGATATGCACTGTATGTATGGCGCTCAATGAATTCTGTGTCCAAAAGGGACAGACCAGATGATTAAAAATTTGTTGCATTTTTCCCTTCTCCTGTAGCAATGCCAGTAGGAGAGGTAATAAAGGCAGTCCCTAGCCTTCAGGCATTGCACAGAAGTGGGATACCTACTCATGCAGCCAAACTTCAGTTATTTAATTCAGGGCCTAAGATATGAAGCTAAGCTGCTTTTAATCACACATGGAGAGAGACGAGCTCTTAACATTAGTACTGGACTCCTCCTTCCTTCAACTCAGCACTTTGTCTGGACAACATGAACAGCCTCTGTAATACAGATTCAGAACTTGGTTATAAAAACCACACCAAAAAAGTCGCAGTGCCAATTATGCCTCATTTTTTGCATTACACCACAGAAATAAAAAGAAACAAAACCTATTTCATTCATCACTATAGGTGAAACCCCCTATAAGCACAAAGGAAGAGCAGTTTTATTTTGTAACATTTTTCTTTGTCTAGAAGTAAAACAGAGTCTGCTGTGAGGCAAACAAGATACATACAGAAAAAAAAATGAGGAGCCTGAAGCCAAATGTTTAAACATTACATACAATCATACCACTCAGTGACATTTTACAGAACGGTAATCACATGCTGGAATGCAACTGAATATGAGCTGCGCAATATCTAACTGCCCAACAGATTAGCTGCTACAACCAATTATGCTTATATTCTTAGCCCAAAATATTTTACAACTCCAACAGAACGGCACTGTAACAAGAAGAGCACTGACCTTCCTTTTTTGGTGTTTGGGTTTTGTTTGTTTTTCTGTTTTCTTTTTCTTTTGGCAAGTTTACAGTTTCAGACATAATAACTTATGTAGCTCTTTTCATTATTTTTGCTATTTTTTCACTACTACCCATAAAGTTCAATATAGTAGCCATTCAAGAATCCAGGATTACTACCATATTAACAATACAGAATATGGCTCTAAAAGTGCATTGTACTGGATAAGTTACCAAGAGAAAACTAAAGATGATTCTCTTCCTCCCAGAAAAGGTAACAGACAAAAAAAAAGTAAAAATACTTTTTTTTAAATATGTTTTGTATTATATTTATGTTTAATTATGTTGCAAAGTATTCCGAATACTCATACAACACACTGAAATAAGGACTGATCTAGTTTTACTACATGCTCCTTACCCAGATGTTTGTAACTGTGCTTAAATTGGAAAGAGAAGAAATAAGAGATTAAAAATAGGAATAAAGAAATAGCAATAGAACAGGGCAGGAAAAGGAAACTGAGTATGAACAAAGCCAGTTCACCCAAAGACAAAGGCAAGGACAAAAGGACAGTTTTTTTCCAAACTGGATATATATTCACTGCTTCACTGATAGCCTTCTGAAATGGGTATACCCTTCTGCAAATGGAAGTTGGTTCACATAAACATTTTGCTTATAAAATTCAATATTAAAAATATGCTTTAGAGTACATCACATTCTTTGGTTAAGGCAACTTTCTGCCAACGTGAAAACAGTCATGCAAAGTACACACTAGAAATGATGGAGAAAGTATAAACTTCTCATATATAAAGGTTCAATATATACTTAGAAACTTTCACAAACACGAAAAAGTGGGGGGTGGGGTGGTGGGAATGGGGGTGGTGTTATTTAGAAAAATCAGCTCAGGATACTACTCTCTATACTACAAATATCTTAAATTACCACCTTCTGCCTTGATACCATCTCCAGAGAAAATCAAAAAGGAAATAAAAATCATACAAGAAAAACTGGTGTTCAATTCAATCTATTTACTCAGACACAATACAAATGTCTGATTTATTCTTTTGATTTATTGTATTAAGGAGAATGGATTGATTATCCTCCCACTCAAAAGACCATGGCATTAATCTGTTGAGTTGAATCCGAGAAAAATCAACCTCTCCATGAGTTCCAAGTCCCTTTACTTTCTTGCAGTATTCTGTTTCAGGGACAAGTAAAAAGAAAAAGTGTCAGGCATACAAGCTCCTCCACATGTTTTTAATTTGGCATAAAATGGTGTAATTCACCAAGACAAAATTTCACTTCTACCTGTATGAATTTAATACTCTTTCTTCACGACACTGAAATCAAAGTCAGTGATTCTAACCACTGTTAAATGTGCTGGAATAGAGATAGAGGGACTCTGATGGAATGAAGTAATGACATAAAATTTTTTATGCTCCCCTCTACTTCATAAGCTGAGAATCCCTTTGGAAGAAATCCTAAAGAAGCCCAAGTGCTGAGGTTTGTTTAAACAAGAGGCTGTTCTGAATCACCTTTTAATTTATATCAGAATTGCCTCTAAAGTTTGAGAGACTCTTAAAGCACGTACATAAGAAACACATCTTTTTTGTTGTAAAGAAATGAAGAAGGAAGACAATCAAACAATGGAACCTGGATCTGAATCTACTGCTCAGATGCTTTAGAACCTGAATAAAGAATGTCTATCTTTAGTCTTATCAGAAGACTATCTTCCCAACCATGTGAGTGAAAAAAAAAACAACAACACAGCAAAAAGCCATCAGTGTCTCAGCTAGTATAAATAAGTTCCTGTACACTGCAGTTTTGTCAAGGGTCCCTCTCTAGAGCAGAGACTGTCCACATTACAGTTGCACAGTGATGATTTGCCAATTCTGTGTACCTGAGCTATAAAAGTCTCTTCCAGATCTGGGATGAGGGGATTTCCCCAGTCCTCACTCCATGAGTGAAGTCCACAGAGATACACACACAGAGACATACTCTGGTTCTCTAATACAAGAAGATGGAAGATGATGAAAACAGTTTGTTTTTTTTAAAGAAGAATACCCTTTCTCACTTCCCTAGTATCAACGTCAAAGTGGATCTTCTTCCTACGATGAGAATATTCTATATTCCATAATATTAAAAGCTGTTGGACAGATTGAGCTAGATTTGAAGATGTGTAGTTTTAAGACCTTACCTCCATTTACTTTGAGAAAACAAAACAAAACAAACAACTTTTTTAGTCGTGAGCATTGCTATAGGTGAAATAATTTACAAATAGAACATTTGAAACCCTAGACAAGCATCTACATGCAAAACCACTTTGCCTCATCCACCCTTTTTGAAAAGCAACTGTGATCTACAGACTGAGGGGGGGAGAGGAGAAGGGGGAGGGTAAACAACAATACTGTTTTTAAAAAGATGTTTTTGAAAGCATGCATCTGTCAGTAACTGCAGAATCAATACACAGAAAGTGCTCCTATACGGATCTTTCTTAGAAGGAACCCTCTGGAAAGCAGCTGGGGAAGACACATAGGAGCGATATGAAAGTACATTTCATTTAGTTTATTTTTTCCAGATGGCCCAGTAGCAGAACCTCAGCATGTACCAGTCTGAGAATTTTGGAATGGTTTAGATGGTAACAGATCAGTGAATACAGCTGACAGTAAATGTTGATGGGGAGCACTGCTTTTGGTGCTATGTCTGGAAGAGGAAGGACTCCACATTGTAATAAAAGAAGAATGGGAACCTTAAATAATCAAAGGTACTGAAGAGGCTGACTTGGCTGTATGTCTTGTGGCAGCCTATTTCTGAACTGTTTGAGCAGGCAGATCTAAGGTTATTTCACTGACATTCTTGAGAGCTTATTATGTCACCCAAACAGCTGCTATCTCTTAGCACAAGTCTATTAACCTTAGCTTGATAATAATTTTAATGCTATGGTAGGTCAATTAAATAAGCTTGGGAATTCCTCCTGCTTTAGCATACAATTAACTTGGTTCGTTCTTCTTTTCCTTTAGGCTTCAGTTTGCACCTTTCTTAATCCTATTCTGTGTTCATCCTATCTGTATGGAACCATTTACTCATGGTGGACTCAGGAGTCTCAATCTGACCTCAGACAGTGTTACACAACTGCACACCCATCAAGGCTTGTAAAGTAATTCACCAACTTCTTCCCAATTTACACAAATAAAAGTGAAAACTGGATCAGGTCAAAGATGACAATAACTTCTTATATTCAAAATAATTTTAACAGTTAAAGCATCAAATTAAGTTGCCTCACTCAGAATCAATTTAAAATTCTTCTCCTTTGGATATAAACACTTTCAAAGAAATAGGAGAAAAATCCACCTTTATATCTAGATTAATCCCAGAATGCTTCTAAATGCACCGATGAACAGTAGCACAAGAGCACAGTATCTGCTCTATTCATGCTGCTTCTTGCAGACAAGTCAAAATATTCTCAATTTATGAATAAATATTTCCGGTAAAAATGTTAAAGTTACACTAATGCATTTGGTAAATTCCCAAAAAAGATGGTGAGTTATATAAATAAAAACTTAGCAGAGGACCTTCAAATTTCAATTCCTGAGGGAAGATATGTAGTATCTAATAGTTAGAGGCATGAGAGTTTAAGAATTCGAGTCCAGTTTTGCACACTAAGAGCCTGATTTTTTGTACATAATATATGTAACTGGCAACAAATATAAAAGGGATTCAGAAACATACTGGAGCTACAGCAAGGAAGATCTGGAGCAGCTCAGTACTTCCAGAGATCTTTCCCCTGGAGTTGCCCTAAACGTCAATGACCTTCTGTCAATTTATTAATTAGGATTCCCACAAAAAAGGTCCCTGCATGTCAGCAGCCCCTGGGTATTTATGGGCCCCATGAACATGAAAGCATGTTCATTTCTTTCCACCTGAAAATATTTCTTTATAAGGGACAATATATGCAAAATATACCTTGAAAATGAGGGTCCTGGAGACTGCATGTGCCTTACCCACATAAAGAAAACACAACGATTTAAACAAGAGGTGTAGAAGCACAAATACTTCTTCTGTTTTAACATCAGGTTTGTTTCAATTTGAAACAGGTTTTAGCTCAATCAGATAGAGGACATGGATAAAATGAGGCCCTAGCTTTATAAATTGTCTACTTCCAACTCCTCATTACCACCTTCAGCTGCATCTTATCAGCCTCCTCCCTGGGATGGTAATGGACCTTCTGAGTTTCAGTGAAAAGCCAGGCAGAGTACTTTAAAATGACAAGTGATAAAGCTGATAAATTAACCCATTTTACTCTTCACTGAAGCAAATGAGGAATGTTTACACATGCAATTCCAACATCCCAAGTAAGAAGATTTTAAGTCCCACATGAGGAGCAATACTAAGCAGCTGGATAGCATTTTAAAGTTAAATTTCCCTCACTCCATGCTTTTACAGTATTCACAGAAAAGTTTACATTTAATAAACTAAATCACATTAAACTTCACCTGATGTTCACTCAATGGGTTTAGGTTCTGGGGGTGGGTTTTTTTTCCTTACATAACCTATATTAAGCTTAATATGCTCAATGGCTGAATGTGAGATCTACCTTGTCTTGTGTAGAAAGAAGAGAAATATAAATAGATTACTTTATTACTTTTCTTTTTAATATTTGAGCAGATTTTTCCCAAAGATAGTCTTCAGAAAGACTTTCTTTTCAGGATTTTTTTTAAAGGTACTTTCTGATATCTAACACAAATTTCGAAATACATAAATAAAAAGATAAAGTATTCATCCAAAACTTAATGACAAGGTTACCTTCTCCAGAAAGAGAATACTAATCCTCTACAGAGAAATTACTCACTTCAAAGTCAATAAATGATTCCAATTGTTCTGTGAAAGTAGGAGGGAAGGGGCTTTCAGGAGCTCCCTGCAGCATACCATGTAAAAATAACAGTGGGAGCCACCGCCTGTAAGACATCCCGTGTGCAAAAATCAATCATCTGCAAAGCACACGCTTAGATGTTCTCTGGGTTTATTACTCTGACTTTGGCTGGAAGGTTGATAAAGATTCTGGAAACTGCAAACGCAAATCTATTTTTTATTAAAACTTTTGGCAGCAGAATGGGTGCGTGCTTTACAATAAGAGAAGGGTGGGGGGAACAGAGTGCTGAAAAACCTCCAGTCACAGCACTGAGTTCCAGCACATCTGCCGGAGCAGCAAGCACTGTGATTTCTGAGAGGCTTGTGGTTAACCTCATGGCACGGAATGAATTATTCCCCGATTCCGTCCTTCATTAAACCACCCATTCTCTGAAATGTGTCGACGAAGCCGACACATGGCCAGCTACTAATCAGCAAGATGATGGTCCATCCCCAAGATGCTCTCTTTTTGGCCAGAATAAAACAGAGCTGTTCATCCCATACACTTTAAAGTTGCTTATATTATGTCCTGCCTAGAGGTATGAACAACTATCATGGTTTAATTTAAACAGCCTGTATATACACATATTAATATTGGATGTCATGCAACATGCCTTATAAGTGCAAAGTTTTCAGGCCCTCACAACTGCAACTGCAAATATAAATCAGATACAAAGACTGAAGATGAATTGTTTAAAATGTCCTAGATTTTGAAGGGTAAGGACAGCTCTCAGTAAAATCTGCAAAAGAAAACAACAGGCACCTGTCGAGATATTCCTACAAGAATGCCTTAGGACAGAAATTACTGGAAGGCTGAAATACTTAGATATAAAGTCTTCTATCCCTCCTGCTTGGTTCACTCATGACATTAGTGATCAAAAGTGATTACTATTATATGACCCTTCAAATGGCAGAAAAACAGAAAGAAGGAGAGAGAGAAAGAGAAAATAAGCATAATCTGAATTTTTTTTGAACTGCATTTAGCTAACAAAAATGGTATATAATGTAGGACTACCATTTAAATTAAGCTTTCCCCTGATGGTCAGTTATTGGATTTCTCTTGCTTTTAAAAGTGTTCACAATGAGAGGTCTGATTTGCTGGAGCACTGGGTTAATAACTGCAACTGGTATTAAAAGGAGCTGGGCTCTGATCAAATAAAGGAAGTGCTATAAAACACTCTCTAAGAAATCTGACTATAGGCAACTAATTAGGCACCTAATGTCAGTCACTTTGGGCGCTAGAGTCTTTGTGCCTCTTTCCCCCACAAGGGATAACATCATCATATTATCTCACAAATTAAAAGGAATAGAAACACCACGGTAATGAAGGAGCTGGAAAAGTCAACAAAAAACCTAAAACTACAGAGCAAGACTTGAATTGTATAAAAAAAATTAGGCATGTGAATTAGAATGAATGAAAATTAAGCATAAGTTTGGTTAGCATTCAGCGAGCACAGGCTATCTTTGCAGATTATGTGGAAACGGAGCTAACTCTTTAAAATCAAATATGGTAACCCTATCACTCAGAGGTGCTAGGGCACCAATAGGTGACAGGCTGGCTGGAGGCTCCAGGAAATCACTAAACCCAGACTTATTTCAATTATGGTTTAACCATTTTACGAATTCAGCTAAGTGCTGTTTCTCTTCTCATGCATCATATTTTTACTCTTGAGTGTGAATAAAGTAGCACTGTGTTGCTGATGATTTGAGGAAAAGAATTACTGCCTGGACGTGGGGGCCATCTCTGAGCATCACAAAAAACAACAGAAAATTAGCAATGGAGAATGGATTTTAAAATGAAAAAGAGCAAAGATAAAATAGCTGGTTTTGGCAATAGCTTCCAATTCAACAAGAGAGAGGAAGATTTTGCAAAATGTGTTAAGATACTTGGTCAATATCTTTATACAAGCGGCCATTTTCCTCAGATTGATGGCACCAGGGAACTGAACACATTTGTACAACTTAAAAAGATTTATGCTTCATACAACAAGTGGGTGCAATGAAGTACAAAAGGACTTTAAAAAAAAAAAAACAAAGCAAACAAAAAATAAGAAAAAAACAAAAATATCCCCTATGTACCTACTTCACATGTTTTAAACAGAAGTTTCATTCATCTCAGAAGCCAAGTAAAATGGATCTCTGAATTTTTGGCAAGACCAACAAACCATTACTTGCTAAGTCTGGAGTAGTGGGTAGTGGTGGATTTTTTAAGCCTTTTTCTCACTTTTTTCTTCCATTTCCCTCTCCCCCCCCTCCCAAATAAAGCACACAAAGACTAGGAGAAAACCCCTTCAGTGTTGTATGCTAAGAATGTGTGGCACTAGAGGGAGCTACTAGGAGCTGGCAAACTTTAAATCTGAAACTAGTTTATTATAAAAGGAAGTTCCAACCAACCTTAAATTAAGTAACATTCAGGTCATCTATCATACGGCAGAGGCTGTTACCCCTACAGAGCAGCTTGGCCAAGCTCTCATTCGAGTGTTCCTCCAGCCTCCTCCTTCATACCTTCTTTCCAGGCTTTTTAAGTGAGTCTGAATTACAGTAATATAACTAATGGGCTTGGTTTCCTCACTTTTTCCAGTGTTCAACCTAATGCATTAATAAATGGAGTGAAGAGACATCTCAAAGGGACTAAACACCATTCTGAAACTTAGGTCTCTTCAGCTTTTTTTTTAATTTTGTATCCAAAAAAAACCCCAAACACAAATACACATATATATATATATATCACCATTCACATGTAAAATTTCGCCCTGCATGCACTGTATCACCATTGCCTATTGTCATGGCATTAAATGCCCCTTGGTATCACTCCTCCTCTCAGCTAATAAATGCAACATATTTCAGAGTCTCTGCCAACCCTGCATTGCTTTCCAGTTCTATCTCAAATTTTAAGATGCCAAAAAGAAGTTATTTCTTCCACCAGCTTCACAAATACTAATCCTCACTAGTCAAATCGCCTCTTCACTTGCTTTACATTTATTACACAAGTCACTGGGATAAAGGAGAGGTTGGTCAGGAAAAAATGGGGTGGCATTACATTTAAATAAAGCAGTAATAAAATCAAGATATGTGCCTTAATGAACCTGAATGTCAGTATTATTGTAACCCTGACCTTTCCTTTCTCTGCTCTTTCCTACCCCCCACACATGTGCACATATGCTTTTTCTCTCATTCACTGAACTCCTGTCTGAAATAAGATCTTTTGCTCTTATGGACGGGGCCATTTCCTTTACACAGTCTCTAAAATGCTCAGTGCAAGTACAATACAAGTAAAAACAAGTCTAAGAGCCATTCATATACCTGGAAAAAATTAGTCTAATTCCAAGCAGGCAGGTATGTTCCTTAACTAGTACTTCAGTGGCCATGGCCTGAAGCTTTTTCTTACCATCAATTTTGAGATGATCTTTCAAATAGAGACAGAGTTAGAGGAAACAGCCTGATGAAGTGTGAATAAAATTGTAATACTGCTTCTGCTCATGCATTTTATAATGTATATAGAAATACATTATAAATTATAATTCATAATCTACAGTGTCAGTTTTCATAAGCAGTATAACACATGAAGAAAAACTCTTTATTTCACTGCTCTAAGACATGTCAAAATCATCCACTTATTTTTAGGATAATAAATGCTATTTGTAAATAATCATCTTGTTGGCAGTCATCTCAATGACACGAAAGAAAGCTGGTCTACAATCCAATTGGCTCAATATAGTTAAATGCTCAGTGAATTAACAAGTCCAAATTATAAAAAAAATCAAATCTGAAAATCATATATTAAAATTTCTTTTGTGTATTATGAAATAAATTACCCTTATGCTTGTGTTGTTACTTGGAACACAATGCAGAACCATGTTGGGATGTCTTCACTAGGAATAAACAAGCTGCTGAACTAAACCATACACTAAGTCACAGAATCACAGAATCACAGAATAGTAAGGGCTGGAAAGGACCTCAAGATCATCGAGTTCCAACCCCCCCGCCATGGGCAGGGACACCTCCCACTAAACCATGCCATCCAAGGCTATGTCCAACCCCACCTTGAACGCCGCCAGGGATGAAGCATTCACAACTTCCCTGGGCAACCCATTCCAGGGCCCCACCACCCTCACAGTAAAGAATTTCTTCCTCAGATCCAATCTAAACCTCCCCTGTTTAAGTTTAAACCCATTACCCCTTGTCCTCTCACCACAGTCCCTAATGAAGAGTCCCTCCCCAGCATCCCTATAGGCCCCCTTCAGGTATTGGAAGGCTGCCCTAGAAAAAATAAGCAAAATTCAGCACACAGATTCTTCAGCAGGGTCATTTAGTTTGAGCAGAGCTGTGTTGATGTTCCTGTATCTGGTCCTCTGAAACCCAGTTCAGGTCTCCCTGAAAACCACTGCGCTGCACACAGTAAACAGTTTCTTTCCTTCCATTTCCTTTAATATTAATTTTTCAGGAGTTCCTTCTCTTCTCTTCACAAGTTGCATCAAAATAAGGACTTCAGCTCCATAATTTCTCTGGTAAAATCTCAAATATTTGTAAAACAAAAGTATTCGTACATATTCTGGTTTATAACAGAATGTCTTCATGAGCTGAAGCCTTTCTGTGTTAGGGTGGTATCGACGAATTTTCTTCAGTGGGATTAAACTGACAAGGACCAGAAATGGAAAGAGTGCAGATCCAAAACAGTGGCCATGAAAGGATGACGTGGAATTGTCATCTTTGTATTTTTGCATTGCATTCAGTAACCAAAGGAGAGACCCAACTCAGCTAGAAACAGTGCAAAGAGGGAAAGAGAAGAGTAAGTCTGGAGAGGAATATATTACCTCAGATTTTCCATTGCACACAGAAATAGATGCTTTGGGCACAAACTATAACACATTTCTCTGCTGCAGTGAGAGATTATTCAGGGAGATCTCACACCTACCCACCACATCTCACCAAAGACTGAAACAATAACTTACTCCTTTCTACAGTCTCCATCAATCACATACACTCATACTGACAAAGCATCAGCGAAACTGTGACAAAGGGTCCATCCAATCTGTTTGCATATAATCTGCCATTATTTGTTCCATGTGTTAAACAGATACATCAGGGGAAAAGATTACCTGTGGTAGGCTGGAACTCCCACAGGAGGTAGGGATGAAGCAGGGGCCTTATCTTGCCCTTGCTTCTGAAAGGCAAGATGAGGCAATAGCCTATAGGTTACAGGTAGTGACTAGGGCACTTCTGCAAAGAGCAGGGACCCAAAATCATGGGGCTGAGAGAATCATAGAATCATAGAATAGTAAGGGTTGGAAAGGACCTCAAGATCATCGAGTTCCAACCCCCCTGCCATGGGCAGGGACACCTCCCACTAAACCATGCCATACAAGGCTATGTCCAACCCCACCTTGAACACAACCAGGGATGAAGCATCCACAACCTCCCTGGGCAACCCATTCCAGGGCCTCACCACCCTCACAGTAAAGAATTTCTTCCTCAGATCCAATCTAAACCTCCCCTGCTTAAGTTTAAACCCATTACCCCTTGTCCTCTCACCACAGTCCCTAATGAAGAGTCCCTCCCCAGCATCCCTATAGGCCCCCTTCAGGTATTGGAAGGCTGCTATGAGGTCTCCACACAGCCTTCTCTTCTCCAGGATGAACAGCCCCACTTTTCTCAGCCTATCTTCATACGAGAGGTGCTCCAGTCCCCTGATCATCCTCGTGGCCCTCCTCTGCACTTGTTCTAACAGTTCCATGTCCTTTTTATGTTGAGGACACCAGAACTGCACACAATACTCCAAGTGAGGTCTCACGAGAGGAGAGTAAAGGGGCAGGATCACCCCCCTCGACGTGCTGGTCACACTCCTTTTGATGCAGCCCAGGATACGGTTGGCCTTCTGGGCTGCAAGCGCACACTGCCGCCTCATGTTCATTTTTTCATCAACCCACACCCCCAAGTCCTTCTCCACAGGGCTGCTCTGAATCTCCTCCCTGCCCAACCTGTAGCTGTGCCTGGCATTGCTCCGACCCAGGTGGAGGACTTTGGACTTAGCATGGTTAAACTTCATTAGGTTGGCATCAGCCCACCTCACAAGCGTGTCAAGGTCCCTCTGGATGGCATTCCTTCCCTCCAACTTATCAACCGAACCACACAGCTTGGTGTCATCAGCAAACTTGCTGAGGGCGCACTCAATCCCACTGTCCATGTCACCCACAAAGATGTTGAACAAGACGGGTCCCAACACCGATCCCTCAGGGACACCACTCGTTACTGGTCTCCAGCTGGACACTGAGCCACTGAGCACTGCTCTTTGCGCGCGGCCATCCAGCCAGTTCTTCATCCACCGAGTGGTCCACCTATCAAATTGATGTCTCTCCAACTTAGAGAGAAGGATGTCATGGGAGACAGTGTCAAAGGCTTTGCACAAGTCCAGGTAGATGACATCAACTGCTCTGCCCCTGTCCATCAGTTCCGTAGCCCCTTCATAGAAGGTCACCAGATTGGTCAGGCAGGATTTCCCCGTAGTGAAGCCATGCTGGCTGTCACCAAGCACCTTGTTGGTTTTCACGTGCCTCAGCATGCCTTCCAGGAGAATCCGCTCCAAGATTTTGCCAGGCACAGAGATGAGACTGACTGGTCTGTAATTCCCTGGCTCATCCATTTTCCCCTTCTTAAAAATGGGGGTTATATTTCCCTTTTTCCAGTCATTGGGAACTTCACCTGACTGCCATGATTTTTCAAATATGATGGACAGTGGCTTAGCAACTTCATTTGCCAGCTCCTTCAGGACCCGCGGATGGATTTCATCAGGTCCCATGGACTTGTATACATTCAGGTTCCTAAGGTGGTCCCGAACAAGATCCTCCCCCACAGTGGGCCCAGGCTCCCCACCCTCACCGTCCCCGCGTCTGCCTTCCAAGACTTGGGTGGTGTGGTCAGAGCATTTGCCCGTAAAGACTGAGGCAAAGAAGTCATTAAGAACCTCAGCCTTCTCCAAATCCAGGGTAGCCAGTTCTCCCGAAATTAAAGCTTTTTTGCTTAAGATCTTAGAGGGGACTGATTAGAATTCATGAAGAATTGCTGAATTGAGAGCAAGGAGAGAACAATCCTGCAAAGATACAGTGGGCAGGGAGGAGACCTATTTTCATTCTTCTTTATCTTTATTTTGCCCTACCCTGTAGACCCAAAGTTTTCAATTTCTGAAGTTTATTGTTCCAGCTATTCAGAACTTAGA